>BGPT01001435.1:210657-226289 GCA_003297045.1 Symbiodinium sp. clade C Y103 | reverse complement strand
TGCATTTTGTGCAGTGCTGGCTGCTGCTGCACCTGCTGCTTGCGCAGCCTGTTCTGCTGTGAGGCCTGCTGCAATAGCAGCTACTGAGGCGGCTTGCCCGGCCAAAAGGGCTTGATCCTGGTCAAATCATTCATGGATGTTGCGGCCAGAAAAGCCCAGCAAACTGCTACTTTCCTACCACTGGTGTACCGGCAATAGATTGGCAGTCACAGCTGGAGAATGTGTCCAAAGGATCTTTTTGGCGCAATGCTTAGAGTTAGAGCCCTTGTTGGATTCCTGCCCTAAACATGTTTGGTCACCATAACCCTTCACCCAACCCAACCACCATCAGAATCCAAAGATTACAGCAGCCACCCCCTTTGCTCCTCAGCCGCCGCTGTCTGTAGGTTGGCGATGGTGGATGCAGCACCGCAACCCAAAGTGTTGCAAGCGACAACCGAAACGTTGTAGGCCTGGGCCACATCCCAGGCATCTTCCAGTTGCAGATGGGATACAAACACCAGAGGAGACCCGCATCAATCTCCAAGAAAATGGCACTTCTAGATCTTGCAAGTCAACTTGACCAATCTTGACCGCTCCAAGCTCTGGGACTCACACACGGCTGCCAAGCAATGTCTCTATGGTGATAAAGGTCTCCGTGGTGGTTTGAACCTGGAACGACAAAAAGGCTGGCTATCGCAGGTGCCTTTTGAGATCCCTGGCACCCCATAGTTCACAACGCGACCGGCGTTGCCAGAATGGTCCGAAAATATTGGGATCTTGCTCAAGCACACCATTGTTTTGTGTCGTGGACTGTCAACCGAACAAAATGAGGGTTATTTAAAAGCCAAAAAACAAACCTAGTATAGCAATACCTAACCTATACATCCACTTCTTGAGGAATTATGTATGTAGCAGCCCAAATAGAAAAAAACCGCCCGTTCCAAGTTCCAGCCATTTTGTTTATTCGGCACCAGCCCAACCCGCACCCAGGACGCCCCACCAGCTGGTGATCTGCTGTGGCCGTCACCTATATGTTGTCTTGGTGGAGTAGATACACTTTTCTTTAAAAAACAGGGGTACCCCCGAACCATGCGCCCCCCTTAAAAATATGACAACATGATTGGTGGTGTTGGGGTCCCCCAGTTTAGGAAACTGGGTACGTCCACAAGAATTGCCATATTTTAATAGGGACACTGATTTTCTCAACGATGGGATGGAATGGTACCTTATTTTCAGACAAAACCACATTAGACATCGAGGGAACCTGAGCTGCAAGGTACATCTTCAGTGACATTTTCAGGCCGATCTCACGAGGTAAATACCGCCAGTGCGCAAGACCCTCTGTCATCCCTTCGTTCTGGTTGGTTGATAAGTTGATCGGGATTCCCACTCTGATAATAATCTCATGGAAATTCAAGTCCCATCTTCCAGCAAGATTGGCGCATAATTCCCAAACTTGGAAGTAAAAGTGGAAATAATCATGATTATCCCACTCATGATTCCCTTAAAAATTACCCAGTTTGATTTCATCATCAATACCCACGAAATGATTATCCACCAATACCACCCATTTCAGGATGATTCCGCCGACATCCCCCATCATTTCCCTGGCATTCCACGCCTCATAGTAAAGACCGGTCAGGCCGCCCGTCTCCGCCGGTGGCTGCCAAGCTAAGTCCATGGAGTAGTTGCCCATGACTACCTTTGGGTGATGGCCATTTCTAACTTTTTTTGGGGGGATGATTTGAAATGATAGAGTCAAATTATACTTCAAGATATCTATTTCATTGAGTATGGGATTTATACTTCAGTATCCACTTCAATATACTTCGATCTGTGTTCATTATGCATAGAAAAGTATAATTATCATATCAACTTTGATTTGGTAAGTATCACAACTAATTGCAAACCATAACTTAGTACAGTATAGGTGAACAATCAGGGTGACTTGGGGATCCCCCATGACTTAAGAAACCTCCATTTGGATCCACGGGATGGCCAGGCCACCAAGAGCTGCTGCACTGCGCCAGGCACGTCCGGCTCGGAGGTCTGCAGCGTCACCGGGGCCTCTGGTGACCTGGGGGACAAAAAAGAACCAGCTCAAAGAGGAGGGGGGTTCTATAGGTGATCCTATACAATTAATATCTATAATTCTATAATGATATCTATTAATTGTGATCATCTGCTATAAAAATGAACAAACATGTAAGGGTTTAACGCATCCAGGGTTTGGACTACACCTCCAAGGCCTGCCCCTGCCTGCCAACCGCATTCCAAGCGAAGACCTGCAGGCGATAGCTGCGGTTGGCCATCAAATCGGTCAGCTGGAAGCAGGGGCAGCCGGAGGAAGTCAGGTTGCCCACCAGCGAGAACCTGGGATGCCCAGGTAGGGGGAGGAGAAGCAGCCGGCAACCGTGACTTGCAACACTCTCAGCGACCCTTGGATCTCATTGGATGATCAAAAGCGATTGGAAACCAGCCGTGACTTGAGACCAGCTACCAACCATCCAGATGTTTGAAGCCGCCCTATACACCTTGGAATGGTAGGACATTCCTAGGTGCTACACAAGGCCCAGGCTGATCTTTGCTCTTCTTGCAACCGGCTGTCACGAGAATGTGACACCAGACTAGAATTGAAGAGCAACAAGTCATGACGTAGATGTGTCTGCAAATTTCTGGATGGTTTCACCAGAAAGAGTCAATCATCCGCTGCAGACTTGGCTTGGGGTCACGATTCAAAAGCTTTGAACAACACATCCAAGCATTTGCCATGGTCCCCGGTCCCCCCGTAAATGGTGTTGCGCTTGAATTTTTAGTTTTCTGTTAATGGAGGCCTCTCACCATCCCATGTATAGACAGAGCTTGCCTCGACAAGACTTCGAGCATGCTTTTGTGAAGATCATTCCAAGCGGACACCAAAGAGTCTGGAGGATCGATCCAATCACGCAAAAGATGCTCATGGATCAAAATCAATCTTCTATGAACGTGGATTTTACTGGGAACATCATCTATAAATGCCGTATTTTCATGTATTTCGTTGTATTTCCGTTTCCATGTTTGATTCCCGCTTTGCACTCCCCCTCTTCTCTGCAAGCCTGAGATAAGCCATAAGAGTTTGACCAAAAGTCGTCCAGGGGACGGGTCCCCAGATTCAACGTCTTGCATCTCGATGGTGTAGAAGTCAATGGGCAGGCCTCCGGATCACCAGATCAGATCATGGCTTCCACTGGACATCAGGGCGCAGTTCAATCAGGACCTCCAACCCTCATGAAAGAAAAGAATGCCCCGAAAAACGGGCCGGTGAATGATTTTTGATGGTTGAATCCATCATTTCTGGGTTTTCGAATCCCTGTGGTTCATGCTTAACTCCCAATGTTTGATGGTTTACTCACCATTCCATATGCTTTAATACACCTTTCGTCCAATGTTCGATCCACCATTTTCATTCTTGAAAATCCCCATCTCTGATCTTCGAATTGCACATGGTTTTGATGCTCTACTCCCCACTTCTCCTCGATTCCCCGGGTTTTTCCATGTTCTTCATGCTTACCTTCACCATATTTCACCACTTTTGTCACCTTCAACGCCCAAAAAAATGGCCCAAAAACTGCCCAACCCCCAGGGAGCGCCTCCATCGTTGGGCGCCTCCCAGGTCACGTTGAGCCTGGAAGGCGATGGCTCCAGCTGCAGCTCCACCGCGGCAGGCGCCACCGGGAGGGTCCAAACCTGGCGGAAGTGGTGGAGTTTTTTGAGAAATTGGAAGCCGCGAAAACGTTGTGGAAAATGTGGATTGACTGGGTCTCAAAATGCATTGTACTGCAAGTTTAGACCCAAAGCACCTGGGAAGTGGGACAACCCCCAGTTTCTCCTTGTGACCCCAATCATTGGAAGCCCTGCCTGCATGCTCTCTTCGCTGAGGGAACCAACTCCCAAGGCATTCACGCCTGCCACCACGAAGCTGTAAGCCGTAGTCCTCTGCCTCGGCGGAGTCAGGAGGAGTCAAGTGGAGTCGGCAGGAATGAATTGGGGGTTTAATGTGGTGTAAAATGGGGGCAGCTGCGGGTATCCTGCAAGCTGGTCTTCACTAAATGGATATTCATTCAATAGATCTTCGGAGAAAGGTAAGAATTAGACATACCCATTTTCATGTTCTATGTTGCATACTGTGAAAGTCTACGCACACAGTGCACGTTTGCCATGTTCGTACTTCATGTGTTTCCGGCTACAGCTACAGGTCAAATTCGAATGGTGTATGTGGCATGTGTTGTTTAAACTCATATAGATACACACACATGCATGCTAGCTTCGGCAACACAGTACATGCATAATATCATAATGTGGACAACCCTGGATTCAGGGTTCGCCGCTTGCAAACACCAACCACATGAACGCTAATCATACGGCCAGCATTGGTGGTGACACCCCCATCTTTACAGCTCATTGTTGAGGGCCCATGTCGATACCTCTCTGGTGATATCCCCGCACTGAATAGGGGTACATGCTTCTCCATTAATCCATATTTTGGGAAATCCACGAACTAAATAAGCATTTCAATGAAAACATCATCGAAGTTAGGTAATTTCCCAATTTTAGAGCTGGCCATGTTTGATTACCACAGATCACAGCGCAATCTTAAATCTTCCAATTCCAGTACTGGCTTAATACTTTGGAAACTCACTTTTTTCCATAAAGCGTAGAAAATCTTATCTATGAAAATCACCAGCATTGTTGGTTTCAACCTGTGACTTTTTCTAGGTAACTCCATCAACACCACGGGCCCAGCGGCAATGACTCCACGATGACCTCCGTGGCGTTGCTCTCGGTGCTGTTCAGCACCTCAAAGCGCTCCAGCGCGGTTGCGGCGGAGGATTTCGGCAGAAAACCCACCATTTTATGGGGAGATTACTGGGGATCTAATGGGGATATGATGTGGCCGATCTCAGGTACTCTTCGAAGAAAATGTGTTGTTCTTTGAACTTGGGATGGGAATGACGGTATTACAACAAGAACGGCTTGATACCACCAAGAATTGTTCAGATATAGCCAACATTGGCCAACCATTTTGGCCAAGCGTATTACTTCAGGACGCGTTTTGGAAAATGGTAGGGAAAGGTAGCAACCAGCCAAGATCTGCCTGCATGTTGGGGTGGCAGTGATGCACTGATGGTCTGCTTGACCTGTTAACGCTTTTAGATTCTTTTAGATTTGCAAGGTCCTCAATCACAAGCCTTATCCACTGTGCATCCATCAACCGTTTGAGGTTCAATTGCCATTGACAATGGCAACCCTTGCTGAGTCTCTTGTCCTTGTTGACGCAATCCCATGCACACATCCCGCTGGGCATCCAGGCAAGCACGAGGGAACCTGTCCCAGTGCGTTGCCAAATCCTGCAACAGCAATTTCCAGATATATATACATATATATATATATAATTTTAGCAGTGAAATTAACCGAGTAGCTGCTATGATACAAGCAACAAAACAGTCATGTGTATGTGCCGTTGTATGGTACTATATGATGTGACGTGACGTGATGTGATGTGATAAGTCAAGATGAGATCAGATACGAGACAAGAGGATGCGATAGCATGTCAGATGATACGATGTGATAGATATGACGCTGCATAGTAAATGTCAGATTCTCTATTTATATTGTGCAAGCAGTCAATCATGGAGCAGAAACAGAAAATGTAGCGCAACTGATAGATGCAAGCAGCATGGGAAGACACTAGTATAAGCAACCAATTGCCGATTTAGCTGACAAATAGCATATGAAAGCTACAAACCGGCAGCAAACTCGCCATAAATGGAAGAATTTATACTGTTGGCAGATGCACGGTATTCTCGCCCGATTTGGACCGAAGCGTTCCACCTTTCTGGGATGGAGATGGGTCCCTGTGAGTTCAACTTGAGTGGTGTACACTATGGCTTTGTGTCAGGGAAAAGCCGCTGCAGCACTTCAGTCTCCTCCGTTCAGAGAAAGACATAGTCGCTCTATGTTCCACAAAGACCAAAAAACAACTCCAACTCCAAAGTTCCCAGATCTTTGAATCACCCCACGTTAGCAGAGCTTCGATGCTACCTATCTTGAGCCCCCCCACCGGTAGGCGAAGATCGGATCGCCGCCGTCCTGATGCATCTTTAAGCAGCGGCAACGATTTTCCAGTAACGGTTTTGCTTTAGAAAAACACCATTTCTGAGAGTAAATCATCTTTCAACGCTAGTCTCCATCTTTGACCACGATCCACACGGGTCTCTTTTTTGGCATTCTCCAGGTTCAAGCCTTTGAATCAAACCCTTTTTGGCAGCAATGATATATGTAATTGGAGGATTCATCATGAAGAGCAAATCTCGCGTGCAAGCCACATTTTAGCTAGCTTGGCCGTTTTGTCTTGAGAAACAAATCTTATCGGCAACTCTCAGATCAGGAATTCATGTGAAACTTCGTCAAGACCACAGGGCCATACAAATCCCTGCCACTTTGTATCGGAAATCATCTGCAAATGATAGACTTGCCGCTGTCATGTTACCAGAGAGTACACCAAATGTCCCATTTCTCATGCCACGGTGTTTTAGTGGCAGATGACAGGTGTGACCACCAGAGTTTCACCAAGCTCCAGTCGAAGAGGAGTTACCACTGCTGTAAATGGGTTTGTATATTTTGGGCGACCAATGGGTTAATTTATGGATGTTACAGCTGGATTGATAGCTAGGATAATTCTGCTTGTGTGTTGTTCATGCTATTTTCCCTACAATTGGGGTCGTAATTCGTTGCAAGAAGGGTGAAACTATCCCAACTAGAAAGTTTTTCACGTAAGCTAGCTCCGACAACCCATTTAGTTCATGTCAATTCTCACTAACTCAGTAGTCTATGGCCTTGTGGCATCCCAGTTTCACCGTATCCACTATGCATCCATCCCATTCCGCTCCTTCAAAGGAGCCAACCACGTCAGTCGCAGCTGATATTGTCCCACTTCCACAGGCTTCAACTCCCTACCACGATGGCTGTTCGCAGCTGGAATGGGCATATCATATCCCAGTGAGACACCAACGGTTTGATCTTTGCGGCCTGTTTGGGAAACCCAATGATTTGGGTGTTGCAACACAGGATGGTGAAACGCCCCAATAAAGACCTCACATTGGGGAAATCACCACAACCCCAAGACATGTCCCAACGCCCGGTTTCATACAGGGTCGATGCTCAAATTCCCCGAGCCTGGGAGCCATTGGCACAGAAGGGGCAGTGTGAAGCACGTCGGACACCGCGAAGGAGCCTGGAGTCGCTGATGCCACGGCCCGTTGTCGCAGTTGTCGCCGGGTCGCTAACCCCAGGTACGAGCCACAAAAAAAACACATGATGCTCCAAGGTGCTACGCGAGCTTTGACATGGCTATCTGGCTATCCTATATCGATAAGTCAGTGTGCAAACCGTAGGTCGAAATCTTGTCAGGACGATCATCCAAGTGGTAGCTGTAACCCAACCATTCCAGCACGTGCCATCCCAATCGACCAAACTCCAGTTGCCTGCTCCAATCCGATTCACTGCGCGCACTTGGTACCTGGCAAGTTGGCAACTTGCTGAGAAGTGGGACCCTGGGAGATTCAAACGCGATCAGTCAATGGATGGACGAAAGGGAACAAATAGATATGATCACTCCTGTGTCAGCAACTCACGCTAAAAGCATGTGGTGACCATGAGAAAAGAACGGCAAAAATACAGCGGCCATCAATCTGGTATTCAAAATTAGCTGAAAATTTCCCCAGATATCTAGATGATTTTCCTATCATCAAATAGGGATTTCCCACTGCCCCCACACCATCCAGCCTGTAGGATGTATCACCAACGAGGTCTGTCAGATTCATCCTGGTCTCGTTGGTCATCTCCTCACGGAAAATGCGTCTGCACTAGAAAGGGTTGTCAGTTCGGGATATACGAAAAATGCGTCTGATATCATATACATTATCTGAATTAATATTATATAGACATAGAGACATACTATTTAAGATATTACGGATGGAAGCAAGCAAACTCAGTTCAGTGAGGAAAAAAAATTGTTGATGGCTAGATCATTTATACTTGGATATCAAAGGTTTTTCCCCCAACCATTGCATTTCCTGAACTTGAGATATGGAAGACGATCTTCAGCCCTCGGTTGCGGCCATTTGTAAGGTTCCCTATGCAAATCAACATGTGGATCTTCCAATGTTTGGAAACCCTGATTTCCATCAGTAATACCATCATCAACACAATTTTTCTGGTCATATCTCCAGTCTGCAGTATCGTGAGCTTCGGCCACTTTATTGAGAGCATTCTCCACAAGATCGTGCAACCATTTGCAACCCAATTCTTTCAGCTCCTGCATAGTCCAGTTGTCCTCATCCATTTGACCCCAGACCTACACGCGCGCTGTTCGGCCCGACCCAGTCGGGAGCAAGGTGTGGGTATGTCGTCCAAGTTCAGGCGGATGTATCTCATAGCTCCACCCAGATATTCTGGTAGATACCCCTGCAGCGTGTAGTTTCTGAGATCTGAAATATCCGTTTGTGGGACCAACCCGCATATTTTGCAGTTGGCTGGGTCCAAAAAGTCTCGCACTGATCCACCTGGAGTTCTTCTTTTCATCGCCCCATTTTAGACCTGGCCATGGTCATGGCAGAGCCACCTCGAAGCCCCATAAAGGCGCGCCACCATCGTGCAGCGGCACTGCCCACTCGAAGCTGGTGTTGCTCACTTGGAGGCCTCGTACCAAGTTACGAGTACCCAGCAGCCAGGGGCTGCAGGTGGTTGCTTGATGTAACATGGCACCAACCTAGCATGATATGGGCGGTACAACACGGTATCACTAACAAAATTGCCGTGTAAGATTATCCAAGTGTGAATGTTGAATGATGTTGCAATGCATATTGGTCCAACACGTGGGATGCTCCTTTAAAATGACGCACCCCAAAATGCACGGGGCGCTACTACCTTGGGCCATTCTTGATGAGGTGCCCACTTTTGTCACACCTCAATCAAGATTCAGCCATTTGTGGCTCAAGATTATGCCCAGAAACAACTGTGATGGCACCAGAAAATGGAATCCTGATCGGACCCTTCCCTCGTGAAGAACCGGAGTGACCCGATCAGCCACAATACCAACGCCCGATCCTCACATGGGGTTTTTATAACAGGGCTTCTCTCGTTGTGCTGCCACTCTTCCCTGAAAACTCAGCTGGATCTTTCTCAAACTTTCCCAAATGCTCCGCAATTTGTTGAGCAAAGAATGTAGTCTCCCCGATTTCCGGACACCAAACAGGAGAAATCGCACAGTACATACCTCGGACTCGGACAATCAAAACATCAACCGCGCCTTGCGGCACACCAGGCACTTCAGCTTCGGGCATCGTCAGGTTGGCCCAAGTGCTGGGTGACCTCCGGCCAGTGGAATCCTGGAAGGTCCTGTTTTTCTGGGTAATGAGAAAAGACATTGTCTGTGTTCAATAACATTACATTCTTTGCAACAGAATGAACAAAAGATCATTGAATGGAGGGTGAGCTACTGGAAACCACGACCTTTTCGACAGAGTCTTTCAACTGTATAGAGTCATACTGGGTGCCAAAAAAAGGAGACAAGTTCCTTCCGTGCTATTCTTATGGTGTTTTACTTCTATCTTCTTGGATGACCTGTTTTTCAACCGTCCCAAAGCTGCCGCCTGCCGATGCCATTGTGCGCGTAGACGAAGAATCTGAGCCACCAAAGAGGTGTTGAAATTTGTTCAATTTCATCTGTCTTGAGGTCAACTGACGACTTGGGGTTGCAACGAAATCTTGGGGACGGTATCTTTTAATCAATCTTTTGGGATCAGAAAGCCAGACTGCAAGTGAGGGATATTACCCCTAGAAAGCAAGGGTGGTCAGGTGCTAGAATAGCGATGCTGGTGTAGAAGACTCCTAGTGGCTCTCAGATTTCAACCTGGGTCTGCTGAAACAATCCTCACACAGGCATCGCATCTGTTGCAGCTGAGGTCTCCAAAAAATTCACAGTACAGTCTGGTTAAAGCATTTGATTTTGTTGGCTGTGGATAGATTCACATGCCACGTCAGCCTGACAGGATCAGGTGTTCAGCCTTCCGAGCATTTGGTGTTTCTTTTACCTCTAGAAGCGTCACCGAACATCGGCGGGAACCCAAGCACTGTCGAACATTTCAAGTGAGGTTCAACCCCTCCAAAAGTATCGAAAGAAAAAAACATCTCCTAAGGTCGTAAACACCATTTCAAACACTATTTCACCAGCATTTAACCAGCATTGGAAGTCATGTGTTTACCCCCTCCAAACCGTAGCCTGGGCCAGTACCACCCTTCGGCCAAGATGCTGGTAGCTTTGCAGCCCCAAGAGATCAGTGACCTCCACGGATGCCTGCAAACCCCGAAAAAAGATGCAGAAAAGGTTCATCCAATTGGAAAATCGTGGCAAATGTTAATTTGTCTTTGGTTTTTTTTGGGATTGCCACAAGCATTTCGTCATCTTCAACATCTGGTTGGTACATTGTTACAACATAATGATGATCACTTGTTTTAAACCATTTGGTACCTTGGCCCCAAAGAGGACTATGAGTTGTTGAATGGTTCAATCATGATGGTTTGAAGTTTGAACATTTAAATGTTGGCCAAAAGTGTCCCACTTTTGGAGTTCATGTTTGAGCAACACCACAAGAAAATCATAAACAAAAATCCAGGAAATGTGTTTTCTTGGTTTCACAACCTCTTTGTTTAATTGTTTCCTTGCACACCCAATGCAACGTCTCCGTTCATCCTCTCTGCTTCATTGCCAGGTCACAATGATGAATCCCAGTTGAACCCTCAATAGGCAACTATCATTTCCAGATTCTCTGCCAACAATTTTGAAGGCGTGACCCCTTTTGAAAACGGGCCCCTCCACATTTGAAAACGCCTCTGTCGTCTGGATCAGCGTGGTCACAGTCTCTCCCTCTTTCACCACCACCTCATAGCCCTGAGGCCAAACCACCGGTGAAGTCTTCAGCTGGGAGTCACGATTTAAGCGATTTAAGTGGTGTGTTCTAAAGTGCTGTCCCCGAAATCAAAAGGATATGGCATCAAGCACATCATCACCAGATATTACTGCCCAGTTTTCAGAAGCATCCAAATCTACTCCCATTTTTTCTGACCACACAGCCATGATCGTTGATTCGATTCCCATCTTTTGCAGGTTGTACCGAGCAAAGGAGTCGCTCTTTGTATGATCATCTTGAGCCGATGTGCTGGTACGTGCACCACGCCAAAATGCCGTTCCCCAATGAACCACACGTCTGTTTGTACAAACCATGCGATAACTGATACCTATCAACCACCAAAAATTTTTGTGGGTCGGGTACCTCAACGCCTCAACTTGACCAATTCAATACCAATCCCCAAGTCATCCCAAGATCAACCTGCAGAGGGCTTCCACCCAGATCCACCGGAGGGGTCCAATTGGCCAACGCCTCGGTAGAGACTTGCCAGAAGCTGTCCAAAATGAAACGACAATGGATGGATTTAAGGGAAATATACAGAGGGAACCATAGCCTTTAGCCAAAAATTTCAGGGTTTTCCTGCGATTCTTCATGATTCTTCCCTTCATCCCCAGAAGACACAGCAAGCTTAGAGGGTCCAGTTTTGCACATATCCATATGGCCAATGACCATTGGCCAGTCAAAAATGCGCACGCGACAAAAGCAAGAGCTGTAGCCTTGTCCGCATGGGTTGGCATGTGTGAACACTATTTGAACGCCATCCACCCAAAGACAAAGTTGCGGCCGACACCGCAACTCATGTTTGGAAAGGTACAGTTTTGTTGTGCCCCACCGTACGAATGGTGCAAAATTGTTGGAAAAGAAACCGTGCAAGTCTCTACCCATTTGCTGAAACTGATGAGTGACTGGGAGGTGAAGACACCAGCCCAAACATATTCGTCAAATGGCGTTCATGATCCCAACCACTGATGGAAAAAGGTCAATTTGGTACAGGTAGATACTTGAACATTTGCTAACGTTATTTTAATAGTTGGGATGGTTTTTGATCTGGGTAATATCCTGTCGTGATCTCTGCCTTGTTTTGGCTGAAAATGTCCCCGTGTCTTTAACAACCCACGTTTTCATTTTTCCATCCTTGGGTTATAAATGCCCATTCCTTGTTGCTGAAATCTGCATTTCTGACTAATTAAATCCGCATTCATTTTGGTTGAATCTGCATTTCGTTGATGAAACCATCTTAAATCACAAGAAAACATTTGTTCAAATCATCATTTTCTTTGGTTAATACCCTATTTTTCCGGGTGAGATCCCCATTGATCAACTCCCCCACAACTCCCCAAGGCACCGTGTGAGGCGCCAGTGCCGACACGTCCAGCTGCGACACTTGGCTGGGTTCCACTGGAAAGTTGGTCCTCACCTGGAGGTGGGGAAGTCGTTCTGGGAATAAATTTCCCAACCATGGGATAAAAATAATTGTTGAGAGAAAGAGAAAGAGAGAGAGAGAGAGAGGGAGAGAGAGAGAGAGAGAGAGATATATATATATATATATAATATATATGTGTGTGTGTGTGTATGGGCGTGTATATATATATATTTCTATATTCAAATTCCAAAATTCAATATATTCAAGGAGGTCTGGGCAGCTTTCCCAATCAATGGAAATTATTGGGATATCATGGGTCTTGTTCCATGGATATTTTAAATTTTGGGATCATGAATCATGGATATTATGGGATATAATGAATGGATATTACCGGAATGGATATTAGTGGATAATAGTGGATATCAATGGATGTTGCTGCAATGGACCTACAGGAACAAAATTCCCAACTATGAAGTGAGCATGGATATATCAACTTTTTCCGCCGACCGCAGCCGACAGCATGGGGTAGCGCGTCAGAGAAGAGATTGCAAGCAGCAAGTGCCAATGAACAGTTCAGGAGAAGAAAGGGGGAGAAGAAGAAGAAGTAGGAAGGGAAAAAGAAGGAGAAGGATGAAGGAAAAGAAGAAGAAGAAAAAGGGGCAGCAGGAAATTTTGAATGTTTTAAGCTGCTATGCGGAAACAGTTTGGAGCTAGTTTCTTGTCATTTCACAAAAGTTAGACCGTGGAAGCCGGCCGGTCCTTCAGTAGCAGGGGGGTAAGCACTGGAAGCCTTTGTTAAGCACTGGAAGCCGCCAGCTGGGCACTCTTTCGTGGAAAAAGCTGCGCCGGATGTGTCAAAATCAAACATTTGCCTGAGTTTTTGACGTTCGACCGCGAAAAGGTTGCGCTGGACGCTTCAAAATCACATCTGTCATTTGAGGTCCGGCCTTGATTTCGCGCGAAAAAGTTGCGGAATGGCAGACAGGATTCGCATGTCACCCCGCATTTGGACGTCCGACATGCAGAATCTCTGCAGAAGGTTGCGCGCGCCCAATCGAGTCGCTTTTAACCACATGTTTGGACGTCTGACACTCCCAAGAACAAACGAAATCAAAACATATAGATACAGGCTTTGAGAGCCAACACGCACGATGTCCGCAGAGGGCTCCGTGCGCCCAAGACAAGTTCACATGTAACCGCAAGTTCGGACGTCGGACGCGCGCGATCTCCGAAGCAGTCACGTTTCGATGGACGTTGCCGGGCTGCCCCTGCCGCCATAAGAGATAAATAAAGGTCGACCTGGTAGTTTTGTAGCAATGCTAGATAGAAGTTGATCACCTACTAAGTCAACTCCTGCAAAAATGACATGGTAGATGCTTTGTGGAACTTCATTGCAGTTGATCACCTACATGTGTACACCTCTGTAGCTATGTAGGCAATGCAGATTGTGTAGGTGATGTAGAAGATTCTGTAGATCATGTAGGTGATGCAGGTGGTCAAGAAGATTACGTACATGTAGGTGATACAAATAATGTAGAGGATTATGTAGATGGTGTAGGTGATGCAGATGATGTTCAAGATTATCTAGATGATGTAGGTGATGGATAGGATGTGGGAGATCTAAAATTATGTAGATGTGAGGGATGTAGATTGCGTACAAGATCATGTCGTAGATAATGAACTGACCTGAAGCTGAAGCAGATGATGATGATGATGATGATCATGATGATCATGATGATCATGATGATCATGATGATCATGATGATGACGATGATGATGATGATGGTGATGATGATGATGATGATGGCGATGATGATGAAGAAGTAAATGAAATAAATAAAGTAACTGAAGTAAATGAAGTTAATGAAGTAAAAAGTGCGCGATGTTGAAGTTGAAGTTGGCAGCAGCTCTTTGGGAAAAAACATGCACAGGAGCTTTCGAGAGTCATTAGACCAAAAGTGGCTTCGCGTGAACCTTCGGCATCGTCAGCCATGCTGAAACTACCAAAACAACATGCGGCACCGCTCGCTGGACTGAAATTTCTAGAAGCAAGAACAACCAAATACTTTGTTCAATGGTTGATGACTCTTGTTGCGCAAGAGAGCTGCTCTCCAGCTGGTACCAGCTGGCGAACAGGCCGTCGTAGCGGTTGTTAGCTAGCAAGCATTGTTTCTGCCTGTTGTCGCCCCACGCTTTACCTGCCTTGCAAACACATCACACCACCGCGCGCAGCTTCTTTTTCCTTCGGACTTCTCAAACGACGCGCATTTGGCGGATCGTGCGCGAAAGCACATCAGCTTCCTTGACAGCGAATTCGAGAAACAATGCCCGCCCCGCGGCCGCCCAGTCCCTCAGGCTGCTCAGCACCGCCCCGCCGGACATCAGCGCGATGTCCGCGTCCTCTGCGACCCGCAGCTGCCGGCGAAGCGTCTTCACCATGCGAAGCTCCAGAATGCGGGTCCTGTGGCTTCAGGGTGTCTTGGAAAAAATTACCCTTGTTGGTTTGCTTCACTTGCTCAATACGATAGGACCGTTGCAAGCGACAGAACTACACCACCAGCAAATCTTTCACACGCACGCCGCAGCACACATCAGCTGGCGAGGAAGGAAATGGACAAACTAAGGGCAATGGGGAGGACACGGTCCAGGATGAGAAGGGGCGCAATACCGAATGTCTTCACAACCCAATAATTCCTCAAACAACTATCAGCTGCGACGCTGAACTGAGCTACTCAATGCTGTCGACCGTGGGGTGAGGCAACCAGCGACTTCCACAGCCTGCATTCGCTGCTCTAACAAAGGGCTAAACCACAAAGTTTGCGCATTGACGAGACTGAGCCCTGCTCTGGGCTCTTGTGGACGTTGGGCTCTGATAGACCTGCAACACTTTTCCTTTAGCAAACATGGCCAAGAACACGCTGCGGTCTTCTGCTCCCGCCGTCATGTGTATTGAGCCGAGGCTCGCCGTCCTTTATTGCTTGCCTGCGCGGCAGCCAGGACGACCACATCCTGAGGAAGAGGTCCTGAACCACTGAAACAGTTCTGCTACCAGCAAAACTGACTTGTGCACCTAGCTGAACTCTAGGCCATATTCAGAAGAAAGGATGCTGCTTGGAGGTGCATTTCGCCTGCAAAGATTCGTGGTAAGACCTTCACCTCCGGAAGAAGTCAGGCACCAGTGCGAAAACGGCTTTCACTTCTTTTACCAAAGCCTATAGGGCTAGCGGTGCAGTGGTTTGAGTAGCTGGCACCTAGAGACATACTTTACAAGAAACGGA
>BGPT01001435.1:178179-196910 GCA_003297045.1 Symbiodinium sp. clade C Y103 | reverse complement strand
TCTTGCTAGGCCTGTGCAAGTGCTGTTTGCAGATTGTAGAATAGCTCTTTCATGCTCTTTCCATGGTGGCCGGCGGAACACGCCGAAGGCGGTTAAATTAACATATGCGGCAGTATGCTTGTTTGAGGCTCCCGTAAAAAATAACACCTATGCAAAAGCTACCGAAACGGAGGTAGGAAGGATTGGAGTCTCTTAGCTAACATTGCGTGCTGACACCATCGTTTGCCCAAGAACCCAAAGGGCATTATTTGTTGATATATGACAGACTTCTTACAGCCCTTCAACATCTATCTACTTCTCACCATTTAGGGTGGGGGGGTTCGGGGGGCAATGTGACATCTTTATCAAGCATGCCATGTTACTGTACCGATGTGTGAAAGCTTCAGCCAGTGGGTCTCATAGCTCACTTGGTTAGAGCGTCTGAGCAATAATCACAAGGTCTGCAGTTCGAGCCCCGCGTGGGACCACTACGATGCTCCTTCCGGGTCCGGGCAAACCACAGTGTTTGACCGTAACATTACCTTCTACCAATTACCTTCTACCAACTGCTGCCCCAAAGAATAAACTCTGTAACCTCACAGGGCGCCAACGACGTGGGGGGGGACCAAACAGGATACTACAACCATTCCATAACATTTTCATCTACCAACCAAAGGATTTGTAACATCCACTGCTTCTCTGTTGCAAGGGGTCGGCAGGAGTCGGCGCAGCCCTTGAAGATTATTGAATCTTGGGATCCTTGTATCCCCCTAACAAACTATATATAAATATGATATATCCACATAGTCTCTTCACAATCTATTGGATATAATTAATAAATCAATGGATAATATATTCGTTTTCAATTGATATCATATTCAATTGATATTGCATTCAATGAACAATTGGGTTTTTTCCCCAACTATATACTTCCCAACTATGGGATAAACTCAATGGAATATGAGATACAATTGGTTCTCAATGCATTGATATTCATGGATATCAACGGAAGGATGATGGATATCAATCAATGGATATTAGTGGACAATAGTGGATATCAGTATGTTAATCGAAATTAACCAATATTATGAATAGGAATGGGATATTGCCAGGATATAAAAGAATATATTACAGTACTGGGATATAAAGAAGTATCAACTGCGGATTAACTAAACATGATGCTAATTGAGTGGGTCTTTCCAAGCATTTTATGGGAAATTTAATGATACAAACAGCCATCAATATGATAGGGTTTCGTTTCAAAATAGAGGGATTACCCCTAAGATATGGCAATGTCACAAGGTAATTGATGAAAAACTATTGGAATTTTGAAGTTCAAGATTTTGAGACAAATCGACATACGGCATGCCTCCACTTATGTATGGATAAGTATCCTGGTTGGTTTAAACACTTAGATATGGCTCTTGTTATTTACCCCTAGCGATTTCTTGGACATCCAAGTACCGAATGCCATGGGGTGATGCCGGAACTTGGTGGATGCTTGGTATGAGAAGTACTTTTGCCCAGCCAGATGATCCAGCACAGCCTCAAGCTGAGAAAATAGCTCTTAAAATGGAACATCCACTCCACGAATGGATTGAGCTAGGACTAGGGGAGAATCTACAGGAAACTCTTTGAATATTTGGGGTGTTCCTCTAATCTTGGCGTTTCAACCAACCAATTCTAACCAGGTCCTTCGTACCCAATCGCCTCCACACTGCCGCTCGGATAAGACCAATCACCTGGCTGTGCATCGAGTTTGTATTTTGCTACCCATGGGATCAAAGTCCACAGAAGAATAAATGCACAATGCGGCTATGCAATCACAGCAAGAATTTTGACATTCTAGAAATAATAGTCACCATCCAAAATTTGGGTTTCTCTATGGGGGATGATTTATCAATCAGAGCCCAAACAATGGGCGTTGTCACTGGGATTACTATTGTGGACCAACCATTACACGAACTGACAACAGCAAAGGTTGAAAGTCAGCAAAACAATGGCCCCTGACATTTCCATCTTTTGCTCCTTTCCTGCTCTTTGAAATCGGCCAAAAAGCCTACACAGCCCGCACCTGAACTGGTCACTGCACGGACTCGGACCTGCCAAGAGCTGACAGGCTGGCCGTGTGGGGCAAAAAGAAATGGTTCACCAGAATTGCTACTTACCAGAAATCATGTGAAAAATGGGGGGGGTCACCATCAATAGATTGGTTTGTACCAAAGGAGCCACAAGTGGCTGGTCATGTTTGATATTTCCCAAAAAAAGGGGGTAAATCATTGGGAGCCTTATCCAAATGTTTCAAAAAAGGTCGGTATTGTGGATTTGGAAAGGATGTTCTCAGATACACACCCATCTTGTAGCCAGTGATTGATGATCATTTCCTGAGGTCCACAAAACGGTCAACAATTTGACCCACCAGGACCCTCAAACCCTCCCAACCGATGTCATTCCCAGGCCTTGTAGGTCAGATTTCCCAAGAGCCCTTGGACTACACCAAACCTGGGATACAAGTCGCTGCCTCAAAGGTGAAATGATACAAAATCTTAATATAAGTCTTCTGTAATTGAAGCAAGAAATGAAACTTGGGGTATGTTTCCCAACAATCATCACAGCAAATTTCCGTCCATTGTAGAATGGTAAATCAATCTGCTCATTCTTCTGACAGTCTACGGACAAGCCTAATTGATCCCAACCGGTGCTACCACATGGGCCAACTATTGTGATTGTCAACCCAGTCGTAGCAGCAGTCACCTACCCCAGGACACCACCCTGGCACTGAGCCGAGCTGCGTTGAGTCCGACACATTCAGCACGACATCAAAAGTTCCATCTGCACGGCAAGCAACGCGGAGGATGTCGGGAACCAGGTGGGATGGATCAAAACGCTGTAGCTAGATATGGTTGCTAAAAAATATCTGGGTTGAAAACGAGGATAGATAGATAGATAGGTACCCAGAAATGTCTGGTTTTATACTGTTCTATATACTAAAATCAAAAGGGACCACCGTCTGCGGGTTTCAACGTCTTACAGTTTGATCCAGAATTACTTGGTTTCTTGGACCGACTGAGCGGTCGGAAAGCTTCCAAAATTCTGACAGCTTGGACCCGCACCTGCAGCCAGCTCGATCACATATCCTCAGTGAGGTCCCGATGAAGTGAAGCTAAAAGTCGTCAATGACTTCCAAGTCCAGAAAATTCGGGTGCCAAAACGGATCACAAAGTGTCTTTGAATTCTTCACTCCTGGGAACGTTGGACTAGGCTTCAAGATGTACCACAGGAAAAGCCTGGGCCCGCCACCGGTGACATTGGTGCCACCATCATTCACCAGAGTCCAGGATGCCTGGTCCAGCTGGGTTTGTTCTCCTTAAGAACCATGATTTCTGAGGGGAAAACCCTGAAAACCCCTCACTAGGCATCATTCCAAACCCAAAGATCAAGTAAAAAAAAGGCATTTCAATCACACCTGTCAAATTATATTCCATAGTAATTTCAAGCAAAATTTTAGGGGCTGATTTCCTGATTTCCCCCATCACATTCCGCCTCGATGGAGGAGTGGCTGGCATTCAGCAAAGGCTCAGAGGGCCTCCAGGATCCAAGCAAAATGGAAAACCAATTCCGGGTGAAATGATCACAAAAATCGATCATGTGTTTCATTAGTATCCCAGCTGAGCATGGCTCAAAACTTTAAAAAAATACCACATGAAATCGCATAGATTTGTGAAAAATATGGAAAAATTAAAATGATCAACATCCATGAATCCCAGCTGTTCCCAGCCAGTTTGCTGTGAGAACTTAAGGGATTCCCCCCGGAGGATTTCGCCAACTGAGCTGCCAGCGGATGTGGCAAGCCCGCCGCCGCGGTGAAAGCTCCGGTGCTGTTGCCTCGGCGTTGTTCGAACAGCCATCAGGATGGGGATCCCACGATCCACTATACATAATACATATATGTATGTGTGTATGTATCTGGGTAAATTATAGTAATTCGTAGGTCGTTGGGTATATATGTATGTAATGTATGTACTATAATCTAGCTAGGTATATATATATATATATACATATCCAGGATATCCACCATATATCCCCAAATTTTTCCCAATATCACTTCTGTTTCTGATCACGTTTATTTCCGCTTTTCACAGCTGCGCTGCCCAGGCCACCCTGCTTCGCTCACCCTCCCCCACGTCGTTCAGGCCCGCCACTGCGAAATCATAGGCCTTGGACCAAGATGCGGAAAATACCTTGTACACCTCGTTGAGGGAAATCATCATCGAAATACTATCCTGGAAACGCCTTTCGGCATCTGGGGAGTACTTTCCTGTTTATAGTTCATCTCCAAATTGGGTAAGTTCAAGTAATCCTGAAGGAACAGGTAAACGAGCATTTGAAGCATTCAGCTCATGAGAAATCACTGTTGAATCAATGTGAACTCCCATTGCTCCAAGCGGCTGTGTACATCTCCAGGTTGGAAATTTGCCTCGGATGGGGAACGAAAAAATGACGGCCCCAAAAAGAAAACAACCTTGTTGTGGTGGTCAGCTGGGATCATACTCCCAGGTGAGATGCAAACCCAAAACGTTTGGGCGTGACACAAGTTGTCATCCCCGCTCCGAGGATCATCCCACTTAGTGACACAGATGTACGCACGACGCATTGAAAAAGAAGAAATTGATATATCCCATAAGAAGAATATGATATGACTATAACTATGACTTGAACTATCAATATTGCAACAATGAATAGATTCCAATTGCTATAAATATTGCTACAGTATTAAGACTATAACCATTCTTCCTCGGGTATCCCGAACTTGTATCCCTCCATTCACCCTGAGTGGCCAAGTGGTGTTGGTGGACTGGGTGTCGTTGGTCACCTGGCATCATCTGAAACGGAGATGTTTGGTTTGTAACTAGGCCAACTATGGGGGTAGCTATCTATGTATATATGTGTGTATACATAGATATATCTGCACATTCTGCACATGTATAAATGCATATGTATTCACCCCGGGGTAGAGTGCGGAAATCTCGTGGACCCATAGCCATACCAATTTCACGGACATCGGATAATATTCCGATGTTAGCAAATCTGCTTGAATCAGCTGCAGGAGATGGAATCATGCAGTTGCTGGATGACTGAACTTCTTGTTCACTAGTCAGTTGAAGAGATTTGCATTCTCCTTTTGATTGCTTGTCTGTGTCCTATCATTGTAGATGGTTTCCATTATGACTGATTCTTCACCATCCATTCAGACCGTAAGCTTCTGTCCGCAGCTTGACTGCAACGCTGAGCGCTGGACTATGTACCAAGTTCCATCACTTCGGCCATAGATCTGCGGACATATGAGACGCTCAAAGCTGTAAGGGTGGCTGAGGTAAAACCTTTTTTTGGGGCTGCCGTCTGACAAATGCTTCAATAGAATCTCTGTACAAAAGACTGATGACGGCTTTTCCAAGTTTTCTTCGAACTCCAGGGCACAATTTAAACACAAGTTATACGATATACAATTTGTATCGTCAATATCTATGAAAAGCTGTGGTTGATAGAGAACTCAGCAAGGCGTCCACTTCAACAGCTTCACTCCATGCCCTGGCGCCTTGTAGCCTGTGAGATTTGCGCCCGAGTCACCCTGGGCGAGATCTCGGGGAGATCCCTCAACCGATTCAGCTTTCTATGAGACACTGGAGCAACTGACCCACTACTGACAATGTATTCATTCAGGCGCCATGCAAGCATGATGCCCTTGGTAAAACGACGCATCTAGGTCCAGCCACCTTAGCCCCTCAACACATCACCGGGAGGTTGTTGGGACTGTAGCTTTGCAGGAAATGGATGACCCACTGATGCCTTTGGTTGGTTTTACTCATTGATTTCATTCCTTGGTTTCTATGTGAACTTGGATATGCTGCAGCAACTGCATATTCTACCTTCTGTGTCCTGGTCCTCATCGAGTGCATATCTCTAGAATGTAATAGTATTACTCTACAGCCAAATCTTGACCCTGCTGCTGCAAAGCCCAGATATTGCAGACTATGTAGATGTGGATGATGTTTAGTTGAAATCACCAGACTGTCTGAGGAATGTCAACCCCAGACTGATAAACGCACCCCAGACCAATAAACGCTGTTTGATTGATTGGGGATACGCTTCAAATAGTGACAATCTGCTTTTGAACTGCTACTCCCTAATAAAACAGCCCAGGGCATTCTTAATCTGGGTAGCCCTATTTGAGTTTGTCTGAAAAATAGGGCTACCCCCAAATCTGATGCTTTCGAAACTTGATTTTGCCCATCAAGAATCGCCATTGCTGTGGAGAAATCGGTCCTTTTTGGGACACATCCTGAGTTTTCTTGGCTTCAGCCCGTCCTCCAATGCCACCTCACTAATACCCAACCTCTGGCGCTGTCCAGCTGATCTCCACGAAATACAGGTCCTCCTGCCAGCATTTGTGTGGTGACCCACGGAAAGTTTCGCCCAGGAAAGAAGATAGAGTTGATGGGATGGGGGTTATATAGTTGAAGAAACTGTGACTGCGATACAAGTGGATTCAACTTTGATGAGTTGGAATCCAGTCTTATTTAAGTGGTGTAACTTGTATATACGTAAATTGTATAAATGATGAAGAGTTGATTAAAGGATTAAAAGCAAAATAAAGAAAACCAAAACGCCGCCTGGCGATTCCCACTCTCACGAAACGTAGTTCTTCAAGAAGAAAAAAACACCAAAGCAACGTCTTCGTGGTCAGCATTCGCTGATTTCCAAATGGGAACATGGAAGTCACCCGCGAGCATGAGTCAGTATGTGCTCTACTCTTGGATTCGTGCATTACCCTCTGGTAAACTAACATAGCTATTGAAAATTGCCATTTATAGTGAATTTTCCCATTGAAAATGGTGATTTTCCATAGCTATGTTAGTTTACCGGTAAATTTGGTTGAACTTGCTTTTACTACGTTCCCACCAACCAAAGTGGTGCACCCTGTGCCTCATCATCAAATCTCGGCACATGCGCGAAAAACACCAAGGTCTGATCTATGAGGAGACACAAATCCCATAGAAGGGCCCCCCAAAGTTATGTTTGTTGTTGTTTTTGACCTTTTTGTCCCATTTAACTATAGCATACTATAGAAATATATGTATATATATACAGAGAACATATACATATCCACCACAAATCCATCCGTTAGCCTCACGAAATAAACCACTTCATCTCTGGGGGCTCAAATAAACCCAATCAGGTCATCATTTGCAGCACAGACGCCTGCAGAACCACTGGCTGCCCAGGTTGATAGGGAGGCACCGCCAATGTGCGCTCCTGAAGATGTGAACATGGCAGGGTCAGCGCAGTGACTGCTGTCGAAGGGTTTCATGGAAAATTGATTCAAATGATTCATTTTGTGGTCAAGATGCTTGCAAACTATCTGTGATGCAGACTCAAATCTGACACTGTTCCGAAACCAAAACTCGCGTCCCAAATTCAAGGAAGCGCACCCACAACCCGCACCTGAATGGAGGCTGACTCGCCGAGGCCCAAAGCATTTGAAGCGGCCACGAAGCACCTTCAGCTCACCAATCCCACCCATGCCATCTCATGCCTATTCAAATGATCTCAAAATGGGAGTTACCATTGCAACCGAGAAATGCGCGTATTGTTTCTTGTTCAAATCGTTCGAGTTTTCGATTCGAACTAATGTTGATTCGGTCAAAGGGTGAATGATCTAAGACGAAACCAGTTTCTGATCATCCAAAAGGCATGACAAAGGAACCAAAATTCTGCTTTGGGTACGGGCAAAAGCTGGGTTCAAGGTTGGTCCAAGTCAATCTTTGAGGGCACGACTGATAGAGCGTGTAGCCATGCAAACCCTGAGATGCAAGGCCAAGAGAAAAAATCCTTTAAACATATCGTTCCATTTTGCATCCTCCGCCCACTTTTGGGAGCAACCAAACATCCCAACAACCCAGCAGGACTCAGCATGCAAGCAACAAAGTAAAATTTTCAAGCGGCTGGACTGAGCGCCAAATCCAACATGAGCAAATTGTGCAAATGGAGCATCAACATGCCTTATCGTTGTAGGAAGGAATCTCAGATCAGCAACACACTCTTTTGATTGACACTGAATTAATACCTGGGCAGTTTTTGCTGGTTCCGGGTTGCCGCGTAAATTTATCTAACTTCCGAGCTTTGTAGGACACTTTCTACCTCTTTAGAAATGGGCTGCCTGACTGGCTACTAACCTTTGGTGGCGACCCTTTCATTGCTCTGTCAACTGGGCATGGATCAACAACGGGTTTCCAGAGAATGAGCTGATGGTTACTGCACATATTACCCAAACACAATACCGATGTCTCCGGGGTTTGACCCCGTTTGATTTGACTAGACCAAGATCTCCCATGCTGTTGCTTGGCTATTCACAATGGCTTGCACATCCTTACCCTCCGGATCCTGCCTCTAGTCGCACAGATAGGTTTTCATTGTCGGGCAGCACATCTGCAGTGAAGTTTCCTGGTCGGCCGCATGCTCCCCATTGATATGACTCATCTTTACTTGAAAATGGTGGATACCCTCAAATGGCAATCTGTTTTCCTTGCAAAGAATGAGGTTTTAAAGCAATGAATGGGTTTTTTTCCAAAAATCAGACCAAACCCATGTATCTGTACCATTCAGCACCGCAGCTGCACCCAGAGGTGTCACAGCTGTCCTGCGCCTCCAACAGGCTCGCACCATCTTAGCAGGGAAGAATTGGGGTGCTACGATTTGGTGGCACAGTGTCAGTTGCGCCCTGCAAACCAACCGCAAGTCTCTAGCTCTTTGGGTGGAATCTTCATCCAGCCAACCAGGGTAGCCCATTTAACCAGAAAGAACTCATTGAACGCTCTCCCAGCTTCAACCATGATCCACAACACCAACACCAACACCTCATATTTTTTTTTTGAAATGAAGCACGTTGTCCTTACAGACATCTGGCCCACTCTTTTCACGGTCTGGAAAAGAGGTGAACTATCCTGACACTTGTGGCTGAGCACCCGGCATCTGATAGCCTGACGCCCGAGCAATAGCGGGTAGGCAAAAACTGCTGGTTTGTCACCTGCCAATTGCTACTTCCTTCCTCGTACTTCCTCCGCCCTGTTCTGGAATCCCCTGTATTGGTTCGAGGAAACAGGCAACCTCCTTTCCATTGAGTCGATCTTCTTTAACTATTTTCTCGCAACATTTCATCTCAGATAAAACAGTTCATTCTTGGAGACAATTTCATTGCTAGACTTACTGGTGTTTAGTAGGGAATGGGGGTTGCTGACCTATAATAACCATTCATCATCATCCCAGCAACCCCCATTCCCTACTCTCACCCGTCTCACCCTCAGCTCCAGCCTGAGATGTTACTTCCGCCATCCAAGAGAGGTGCGGACCACTGCAGAGAAAGGGCATACCTGCCATGCTCGACGCGCCAATGGCTGGGTCGTAATCTGCCGATGACTTGAAAAGGGCCAAAAACATACGGCTTTCCAAGCTGCTTCATCTTTCATCCCATAAAAGATAGTCTCACATGTATTGACAGTGACAAAAACGTATTTTTACAACACATGCTGACATCAGGTGATTTTCATCTTGGTTGCGGTTGCGCAATTTCCCCCGTTTGTCTATTCGTTTTTACCCCTTGGAAAAGGAAGAATCCACCAGACACCATCTGCCAATCCCACCAACGACAGAAATTCCCATCAACATACCCATGTAGATCTGTTTTCTTATCACTAAAAAAAATGCCGGCAAAAGAAAAAAGAACTACCTCTACACGCATCTTCCTGTGAAAAAATGGTGGTTTCCCTGCCCCAGGAGGGCGCAGAATCCTCAGCTGAACTTGCGCACTGTTCCACAGATGCAACTTGCAGCTGCTGCACAGGGCCCGGAGGGACCTGCCACCCGGCCCAATGGCGCTGCGCATGGGGCCACGGTGACATACTTACCATCTATAGATCGAGATGCAAGGTAAGTGTATTATAGTGATAAGGAAAAGAACGATGATAATATTCATACTGAAGAGTCCGAAAGAAAATATACTGAAGGTGGGAATGTAGCAGAAAAAATGAGCGTTTGACATCACTAAACATGGGATTGTCAGCTACAAGAATGAAGTATTGACCCCAAAGGTCTTGGGATAAAGCCAGTCAAGATCCAAGGACTGCTACGGCTTGTATGAAACTTCTTTGAGGCCAACAAGCGAATTGTTTCTTTTATCCTGATGGTGTCTATCGGCCTATCGTAAAATCGATCACCTTTATATGATACTCATCGGAACTGGCCAGATCTTATTGAATTGGTCAAACCTAAGGACCTATGTGTATAAATATATTATATGTGTATATATATATATATGTATATACATGCAAATACATATATATATATATACATACAGGATATATATAAATATATACATAGTTATATATATATGCATAGCGATCATACTGTGATATGCACATAATATGTATGCCCATTCTTGTTGGTTTATCCCCAACTTCACTGGTTGCAACTTTAGGGGGAAAAAAAACTATACTATATATATCTATGTTTATGTTGCCCAATATCCCAAGTATATACACTACGACTACCTATGTTTCAGGATGGATAATGTATATAAATTGTGTGTGTATAGGTATAGTCACAGTGTATCTATCACTTCTCATCCAGAAAATATACTAGATTGGTGTGTCTGAAAATATCATTGTTATGGTTAGAGCTAGAGTTGTAATTATAAGATATTAGAAGTATGATGTATGTATAACCTGCCATCCAGAGAATATATGAAAATATACCATATCCACTTATAATATCTTATAGTCATCTTATCATCCCCCAGTTTCCCGGCGAAGTCCATGGTCAGGTCCGCCCAGCCTCGAGGGTTCGAAGTGTGGTGGCGTTGGCGGCACCGAGTCCGGCAGAGGTCAAAGCCTGCACCTGGTGATCCAAGGCTGGAAATGGGCGGTTTTGCATGAAACCCAACTTAGGAAGGATGAAGGATGTGTATATTATATATAACTATATAATATGTATATTATGATGGTTGGGTGTGTCTGAAAAATGTGCTTTTTCTTTAAGCCCCAAAGTTTGGCCACTGACAATGGCGGTCTTGCGTAGTATGCGGTTCGTGTCATGCAAGAATGAAAAGAATGGATTCCCGCGAGAGAGGTCCACCTATGATATGGGTCAAAATTCAGAGCCAGGGACATGACACATGATCTTTAGTCACTTTCACTTGCAAACGATTTGGGCTACCCAAGTTTGACCCATCCCACAGTTGTTGCAAGTTTCTGTGCTTGACCACAGCTGCTTTGTTGCATCACCAGGCTTCGCACTTGAAAGGTGTACCAGGTGTAACCCTGCAACCCATCGGCCGCTACCTGCCAGGGGTGCTGCGTGCAAGGACATCCACGGCTGGAAATTCGCATCTGACACTCTAGAATCCTCCCATCCCAAAAAGGTGAGCTACTTGGAATCATCCTCCCAAAAAAATGTGTGTTGAACATCAACATACACTATACCCTATGTATTTTGAAACCACCAACCAGCTTTTGTCACATCTCAACTTTCTCTCTTGGGAACTTTCCCCGTCGACCTCGGTGATAGCAGTGTTCCAGCTGAGATCTCCTGCAGATACCAGGTATCCAACCTTTGTTGGTGCAAGATTTCGAAGGAGTCTTCGAGGCCATCGTACCAGTTGATGATCCCAGCCTAATTCCACTGTTTACAGTGTTTCATGGTTACCAATAGTTACCACCTGGTGCAGGATTTCGCAACCATCCACCATTTTTTGTCATATTTGGTCATAGTGTGCATGCCATCCAGTTTATAGAGCGACAACATTCTGACCTCCCACCTCCCCAGAGATCTCAGTAATAGGTTCGGTTCGCTTGCGAGACGCTGCCGCTGATAAATCTATGGCACGCCGTTGGATTGCAGGTCAGACATCATTTGCAGATCAGTGGAGTCATATTATCTAAGATTGATATGGGTGTGTCTGAAAATAGGGTGTATCCCCGTTTATAGCCATGAAATAGGGACAATGATCATTAATCATTGGATTTAAGGGTACACTATTTTCAAACAAACCCATATTATCTAACATAAGCTTCCATTCCAGTGCGACATCCACGTCCTGTGTTGATTCCAAGGACCCCGTTGGATCGCTGGGTGTCCCCACGATGCTAGCTCCCCCGTCGTAGCTAGGCGTGGACCACGACAAGTTGGCCCAATACCTTGGGGGCAGCTCAAAAGTGATGAAAATGGATACCCAACTGGTGATCAAACATGGCTAGCTGGGAATCTCGGAATCTCTGATCAAAATGAAACTTTCACTGGGACAATTATATATAATGAGGAAAAAAATCCATTACCACATTTGATTGCCAGAGGGTATGGGTGAATTTCTCTCAAACCCTCAACAGTGGAGGGTTCCTGAAACAGATCCATTTGGTAGGGTTTGTGGTGTCCCCCTGTTTGACTCTTAGATCTACCCAGACCCGCCTCATGCCAATTTTTACAGAGTGTTCCCTGAAGTTGGTGATTCTTTGGCAGCGTGAAAGCCTTAGAAAAAAAATGTTCATATTTACTTGACATTGTGAATAACCAAGAGAAAACATAAAAAGAAAGCAAAGTAAAATGGACATTGGGGTAGCACCTCACTCTCGAGCACCCTGAGCTTTGACAAAGCAAACTCAAGTCTGGAACGAATCAACATGGCAACAAAATTTCAATGCGATCATTTTTGTGTCGTTTGCAATTCTAGGAAATTTGGGAATAAATCATATATATATATACAGAATAAATGCTTCTCATGATGTTTGATACCCAGTCTTCCAATCCAAAATGTTTTCAGAAAAAAACCTCCAAAACCCATCTGCCCAGATCCCCCTTGGGCAATCCCAACTGTCCCACTGCCACCACCACCAGCTCTAGCGGAGCCCATGGCAAGACCGGTGAAGTGCGGACGGTCAAGGACTCACCTGGGCCAGGTTTCAACGCCACCAAAACAAAAAAGAGAGGCCAGACTCAAGACTCCTGCGATCTACGAGGTTTCAATGTTTTGCAAGATAAGAATTTGAAAGAAAAACTGGTTTCAGTACTATTTGTCCCGTTTTTGACCACCAAAACCAAGTCGCTCAAGTCTCCAAAACCTGCCGCACTCATTGCTTGAACCTGCCGCGATAAGTGGTCGATCATGGGTGTTTAAAAGGACCGAAAATGGTTGATGTTGCGGAGATATGGCCCAAACAAATATCGGTTCAGAATGATTTGCATCTTACATGCATAACTGCATAACCAACAAGATTGTTGTTACATGACATCAGTAGAATCCTGCTATTGATGGTTGCGTGGCTTTAACTCTGGGAAAATTCACAAGAAATCATCGTGACGTCGAATTGTTCCTTGACATTTCTTGCCATCCCATCAGATCGGGAAAACTTCCTTTAGAACTTGCAGTCACGAACTATGGAAAATCTGTTTAGAAATGGTAAGTCAGAGAAACTGACTGGAAACAACCGCCAAAGCTACCCATTTCACTAACCTTCAGCCGGGCCCCCGAAAATCACCTCAAAGGAGTAGACAGTGTCGCCTGGTGAAGTCGATGGGCCAAAAGTTAGGATTTGGATCACTATGATAACCAGACATTTTTCCACAATAGCCAAAAAAAATTACCAAAAAGGGCCTGGATCAATGTGTCTCAACTCCTGATGAAAAGCGTTCCCATCTTCTATCCGGCAATCCCCTTTCAATTCGCGACTCAAAAAGGACGCGACCAGAGCCGGCTCACCTTCAAGGCCGCTCAAATCCACGAAGGCATCAGTGCTACCAGTCCTCAGCAGCCATGGGTAACACTAAGCATGTGCTATGGGGTGCATTGGTTCTTGGTTTCAGGTGGTAAGCCCAAGTGCTGTAGGCACTTGAAAAGTAAGTCGTTGGGGATCCAATTCCACCCATTTCTGGCAAGTCATTGGGTATGGTTGGGACGCTTTTCGCATTACCACAGTACTTCTGCTCACAGCCCAGGTGACCAGGAAGTCATCCATTTGCTTGGCTTTCCGACCTTACAAACTCCACGCCTCCGCTCGGAAGCTGCCAAGTCTCGTTCCAACTTCAGAAAAATTAGTGAAACTTACGAACTTCAATATGGTTCAATATGGTTCAATATGGTTCAATGCTTAGAGAAGAGAGATGTAGAGATGTAGAGATGCGGAGTGAAAAGTTCTTTTTAAATCAACTCATCGAGATGCCCAGTGATCCACCAAACGATCTTTATCGACCGCCTTCGAGCAGAACGCGATGATCCGTGATTTCTTCGCCTCCAGAGAAGCCAGAGACCTTGGAAGACGTGGAGATGCCGAGTTTGGAGATGCCTTATTTCGGGTCCCCCAAGAAGATGCCGAAAAGTCTTTCCGGGATGTCAGAGATGATAGCTACTGTAACTGATCATTCCCTGGTTTCCAAGTTTCTATCCATTTGGGGGTTGCTGGAATATCTAGAATTGTTGGAGGTACTGCTTTCATGAGTGTTTTTTTCACTTTTTAGGCGGTGAACCCCCTAAATGACTCAGCCAAGGTGGGTTGTACAACCCACAGTTTACATTGTAGATCAGCTCAGAGAAATGGCCACCAATAGGTGGTGACCAACCAAAACCACCCAATGTCATAGGATGTCTTGAAGTACCTAGATGGGAGCGTGCAAACTTAGCCTCCTAGCTGCAGATATTGTTTCAGGGCCAACCCTCTGCAAAACATCACCTGACAATCAAACCTGTATAGCAATGGAGTGGATTAAAAAGTGAATGAGGAATCAAGAATGTAGTAGGGGTCTATTCTCCTTTCCCCTAGTTTCCCAACATGGACAGGGATTTATATACTGTTCCATCTTTTTGGTGATCCTATGGGAAAAACACCCCTCTTCCCAGCAACAAAGCCAGCAGGTCGGATCTCATGGGTTCCACAGGTCCCCGCACCCAAGAGAGCCGAAGACTGTTGTTTGTCACCTCGACATCCCCAGGAGCTGCATCATGTCCCAAAGATTGAAAAGCAAGCCGCAAATCACAATCAAAGTATAGGTGAAATATGCGCAATAACCATCATAGGCAAACAACACTAAAATCATATGGGTAAAATGAAGATTATATGGTGAAAGTGGGGAAAGTGTAATAATCATCAGAATTCGTAAAAACTACAGGGTTCCCACAACTCTTCAAAACTCTTGCACCGGTCAGGGAGTACAATGCGCGCCTGGCTGGCGCTCAGACTACTTGGTGCATAGGGGACGCGGGCCAGACAGAAGCTGCCATTCTGACCTCGCTGGAAAGCAGAACAGAAAATTCAGATAGAACCATCAAAAGTTGTGATTTTAGAATCAAAAAAATGTATATTTTACTCAAGCACCCATTTATTTGTCGCATTTCAAGAAATGGGTTCGATATGATATGGCTATCCAAAATAGTGGTTTCCAATGAATCCGCCATGGTCTCTAGTATTGTTTGGCTTAAGTCGTCAAGTTTATCAGTTCAGTTGGTGCCAGAATACCCATGCAACAGACCAACATCATAAATCCTGGGCAAAGTCGGAGGATTCCCATGGGTCTGGTGCAATGACTATTGGTTCATTCTCCTCCATAGGACTGAATATACAATAATGGTTGGACAACCATCAGCAGAATGCTCGGTGCTCAACTACTGGATTCTGAGACCTCCCAACCCGAGGTCAAACTGCGCCCGTCATTGCAGCTGATGGCACAATCAGCCTCGCCCCTCAGTGGTCACTTGGCACCCGGGGATGCATATGGTTTTTGCGGTTTGGAATGTTGGGATTCCCCTAATTTGTGAATCCAAACCACCACGTAAGTATTGCTTGATCCTCCAGCTGCTCTAAGTTTGCCAGCTGTCCAGTGCAAAAAGCACAGGTGCTGTGGCACTGGATTTCTTCCACCTGGCCATGGCCATCAGCAGCCTCTTCCCATCCCAAGACCATCAATGTCAATGGCTTACTAAAATATACCAAATTATATACCAAAAATCCAGAGAGAGCAAAAAAAAAAATTACCATCTCAAATCACTCAAAAACTGGACTTTACGGGGATCTGATGGGGATATTCCACCAGAACTGGGCCTTCCAGGTGTTGACCACCGTATCCGCGGCGCAGGAGCGCAAGGTCAGGCAACTGTCTAAGGCCTGGCGCAGGCAGAAGATTTCACCATGGAGAGCCATCAATGAGTTGTGAAAATTCATCCATAAATAGGTTAAATAGATTGAATATGCTTGGTTGAGAACGGGATAATCCACTTCATGGAATATGATAATCATCCCCAATTTGTGAAGCCAGGGGTAGATCGCACTGCTCAGCCACTGCGCCTCCTTATGCACCACGGCTGCGGCATTTTCGATCTGCCCGGAAGTGGTGCTGCCATCGTAGATGCGGGAGCCTTTATCCCAAGTGGCTTACCAGAAAATACGCAAGAAATGCCAATTTGTAATGGGGAAATTGATAGTTTCTGGGTTTAGAATCAACTGTTGATGGAATATTGAGGATAATTTATCGGTATGTTGCTCGGATACTAATGCGATATCCGATATCCCAAGCCTTTGGGGATTAAACCAACCATTATGGTGATATAGTCTGCCACAATCGATTTTGAGTATACCCACTGATGACCAAAAATAGGGGATACCCCAAAAATGGTGATTTTGATAGGGAAATTGATTGTGTAACCATCCGATCATTACTCTCAAGTGGACTGTGTATTTGGGTAACAGGTAGATACTTTGAACCCAAAATTGTCACCACACCGGGCTGTGCCAACCCTTTTCTCATAGGTCAGGCCCCTTGCAAGTTTACATGTACAGTACATACCGGTTGTCCCCAGTTGCGGTGAGTTTGCAGCATGATTCTTGGTTCATACTCCAATGGCTCCGAGCTCAAAGCGCTCAAGACCGAATAGCCATCAAGACCAGCGAAAGCGACTGGGTGGCCCCAACCAGAGTCCAATTCCAAACAAGACGACACGGACCCTGAGGGGTTGCCCACAGAGACCTGCAGAGGTCAGAAGTGCAGGGTCATTATTGTTCAGCAATGTCCAGAAACCTTACTGCTGAAGTGGTTCTGGTGTATGTGCATACATAATTATATAGATGTAATATTGTATATATATATACATATACATATGTATGGATCGATACACCAGCGTAAGTCACCATGTTCCCATCAAAATTGGTATATAGTAGGACCCCAGACAATCATCCATGAAGTATACCGTTCTTGGATTCTTGAATGATGTTGCCCTTTGCTGGAACTTTGCAGATGTTTGTTCTGGCAAAAACTACATGAAAGCTATCTGTGAGACTTGGTACTAGAAATCTCCACATCCAAACATTTGATCATCAGCGCTGGATTTTGAGCCCAGGGGACCGTGGGGTCTTCAATCATCCAAAGTCTGTTTTTAATAGATTTGGAGGTGTCCTAAAATGGTGGTACCCCAAAATCATCTACGTGATTTTCGGATTTTCCACTACAACCCTCCAGCTATTGGGGTACCCCCATGTTAGGACACCCCCTGGGGTACCACCATGTTACCATGTCATTCAGCTTGCGTTTGTTCAACAAAAAGGATGACCACGATGGTCTCTTTTCAGTGCAGGGCTCCATCCTCTGAAGGTCTTGCCCAGACCTCCAAGTCGTAGCTGCCAATGGGGACCGACATGAGGCAAAGGTACCTGCATCACTTCATGAAAAAAGGGGAACCTGGAAATCTGGATGTGGCAATCTGGAACAGATTAAAAGATGGCCTGGAAAAGTAGTCATGTCCGATCTTTGACCATCAAAACCATCAAATGGTTGGTGCTTGCTCAACATCTTTTCGGACTCATTTCCCATATCCATTCCCATTCACTTGCTCAACATCCTAAGGCCCCCCTTTAGATGATGCCAGAGTTGTGCATCAACCAACAAGAGATGGCTTGAAGAGTCCTGTACCATAAGCTGTTGAGGCTGTCTTTTCCATTACTCTTGGCGCCAAAGCCCTGAGCTTTTCTGGCCGAATCTCCACGCTATCATCAACCTCTGGCTATCTAAGCTGGACCCCAGTGATGTCGATCATGTTTCTCCCTTTCTCCGGTCAAACTGGGTATTTCCCAGCCGGGTCCCCATGAAAATTGGGAATCTCCCAAATTATACCCTCATCATATCCCCCATCTTAATGGATAATCTTCCAGTTATATGCCAAGACGGTTGGATGACATCCCATCTAAGTCCTGAGCGGAGCACGCGCCATCTGGCAGTTGGCTGAAGCTGCTGGACGCATCGGAGTCACCAGCTTCATGCGTTGCACCTTCCCAGTTCTTGGATTCTCCGAATCCCCAATGAATCTTGGGTAAGTTAAGAACCCCCAAACTAATCATCAACCAACAGGAGTTTTGAACACTGCTCAGGTGGATATGGTTTCTGTTTGTGTCTGTGAGGGAAACATCAACAAGTCTCGGCGTGTCTGGATGCAGCCGTGTTTTTCTCACAACAGCCAAAATCTATCGATATCTCATCAAATTCCTCGCCATCAAAACCTAAACACCAAAAAACTAGACGACGGATGGCCCGAGAGCGAAGAGAAGTATAGTGAGATATGTAACTGTGACGATCGTATAACATGAAACATAGAAAGTCAGGAATATATGAAGATGTCTCAAAGAAAGAAGATGTGAATGTATAAGACGCAAATGGAAAGAGATTGATGA
>BGPT01001435.1:166497-176820 GCA_003297045.1 Symbiodinium sp. clade C Y103 | reverse complement strand
GTGAAGATATGAAGATGTAAGATGTGCAGATGTGAAGATATGCAGATGTGAAGATATGAAAATGTAATAATGCAGATCTCTTTTTACGAAAAACCCTTCCCAGACGCTCTCGGGAAAAAGGAAACGCAGGGGGGGGGCACAATGAGTTGCGTCTGTTTTTTGGTCATGTTTTTTCTCTCCATGATCACCGTCATTTTCGCTGCCTATCTCCCCACGTTCGTTGGTGGTGACCCAACTCTCAGCCTTGGTAGTCGCCTCCCCAGAAGCCAAAGGCTGGAGGCACTTGAGAGTTCCTGGGTGGTGGACGTCGGTGGTTTTAGATCAACAAGGATAGTCATCCTGGAACTAAAAACCAAGATATTACGCAATACGAATGGGAAATTGACCCATAAATTGACATGGGGATATTCAGGATACCATCCAGTACAGATGGAAATTTGCTACTCTGAAAATGCTAAATACAGAATGGTGGCGATCCAATCAAATGACAGTCCTAAAACTGATGAGTCAACAGTTTGAAAAAAGAATGTATGGGCCTGTGGATCCCAAAAAAATGCGGTTCCTGGCTGGTGAGTTAACCAACACATCCTGAAGTCTTCAATTCATCCGCCATCCACCCGGCTGGGTCGTCCCGGGCAATTGTAGAAAGGGCGTCCCGGTGACAGTCGCAAAGGCTGCCTGACATATTTGCTGTCGTCAACATGCCGGAAATTGGTTCCAGTACTGGGATCGTACACTTTCAAAGTGCAGTTGGGGATGTCAACAGATACAACCGATACAAACATGGTACCTGGAAAGTACCCTCATAAGTTGGGATGTAACACGCTTATAATGTTATGATTTTATGTCCAATTAGTTCTCTGAAACTGCACCCCAAGTATCAGCAACAGCAACCTGCCAACACTGCTGGTGCCTCCCAGCCCTCCACAGCCAAGTCTGGGGGTCCGAAGTTCAACTGCAATGGCCTCGAGTCGGCCCAGCTGTGCTGAGACCATAGAAAACCAGCAACTGTGCTCTGAGACATGGCACCACAGAACCAAAATCTAACCTTTTTTCATGTTTGTTTTTGTACACTATTGTTTGATTTCTTCTGGATGTGTTTGTTCTTTCAACGTTGTAAGAATTGACACAATGCAATGTGGTTTCAGCCCCTATGCTAAAGCATGGTTGCTGGGGGGTGTTTCATATTGGTTGGATGGGATTATATCCCATGAATATCCCATTAATTGATGGTCAACTGTATATTGGATAGTTGAATCCCCATCTGCTTCATTTTTTTCACCTATCCTTTTAGTCATGCCCCTGGGGACCCAGCCCATAGGCCACCACCGGCAAAAGCTTGGTCAAAAGCCTCGCAGGAAACCCTCATCAATTGAATAGAATGAACAAAACCTCTTTGAACATTTAGAAAAAAGATGACTGCCATGATATATTGAATGACAAGCCTGGATAAACAACTCCTGAATGATGAATTAGTTTGTCAGGGTCACATGGTCACCAAACCAACTTCTGGAACTAAACAACCGTGGAGTTTTATTGATTGTTTGGGCTGACAATACAGAGGCATGTGCTTCAATGTATCATGAATGTACATATCACATAGGTGTACAGAAGTGTGTATACAAATATAGTTTGTATGTATTTGTTTATACTCAGCGCCGCCCCCCCATAACCCCCTATGGGTTTGACATTGGCTTGTGCCTTGTGAGTTTGTTTGCTTTGTTGTTTTGATTTTTACTGTGTTCAATGTATAAAGGCTCGCATAGACCAGAAAATTTGAGTGTAATCCACTGAGAACAGGAAAGCAATATGCAGTAACAGACACGAAGAAGTGCAGATAGCTTGTTGAAACTTATTAGTCTGATTGGGCATACGAAGATGCGCATTGTGTCTCAAACTAGACAGAAAGATTACCAACAATATTGGTTCAGGTTTGCAACTTCCAGGCCATTTCTGTTTTGCAAAAAAAGAAGGCAGACAGTCCCGTAGAGGTATTGCATTGACAGAACATGGGAAGATGTAAAGTTTGTTTGTTTTTGCACTTGTTTGGTATAGGATGATGTGGCACATTTTGAAAACAATGGCATGCATTCAATTGCGAAGTATTCAAGCAAGGACATAGGGTAACAGACAGAATCTGGCAAGGTCTATGTCTATGTCAATTTACTGGACGGCTATGTAACATTACATATCCCATTATCGTCCATTATCAATGGTTGATACTGCACCTCTGGATATTCCAAAGCCCATTACCACCGAAGACCCCTGGGTTGCCAGGCATCAAGCTCCAATGCCAAATCCTGAAAATCGTTGCCAGTGCTATGGAAATGTACGGGTGTCCCATAGAAATGATTTACAAATGGTGGAAAACCCATGGGTTTCCCTTCAAAAATGATCTACAAGTGGATGCAAATGGCGTTTTTTCCCATTGTTATGTGAGTTTACTGAGGTGTAGATGATTTTTTGCCCACAAGATTCATGGAATGGGCCTCCCTTTTTGACCTCTTTGAGCAGCAAGAGTGTCAAAAAACAATTGGATTTCCCCTCAAAAATGTTCCAGAAGACTGCACATTGATCCTCCACATTAAATGACATAGATCACAAAATGGATCACATAAAGGAAAAACAAAATAAAATATGGTGAAATGTGAGGTGATATGATACACAAAATGAATCGCACACAATCCTCCACTGTGCCAATCTGTGCCATGTACAATTTTTGGGGTTGTGATGAGGCATCTACGCAAGCAATGCAATTGTTCTGGTTGAACAGAATAGAACGATTTCCCTTGATGTCACCTCCTCATTGATAACGGGAATCACCGGGAATCATCCCAAACTGTTTTGATTTCAGGTTTGTGAATCACCACTACTATTGCCCACAACACATTCTGCCGTTTGCGCCAACCACGCCTGTGCATTGTGTGTTAGTCTGTGTTCGTGGACCGTGAATTCCTCAGTGTTCAGTGGACATTCCGATGGAATCACGCAGTTGCATTTTTGATGGCAGTCATTTCCATATTCGTTTTTTGAATGATTTCAATTTAGCATGTCGTCTTGTGGAATCCTTGTGTTTGATATGTGTTTTGTTGTTTGATCGAAAGATTGTGTTTTCGGGAGGAAAATATAATGGTAATGCCAAGAACGTTAACCTTTGTTTGATTTCAGAAATCATGTATAGTTTAATCTGTTTCATTGTTTCCGTCTTGAAGGTTTGGAATTGTTTTTTCATATGTTTCAAGATTGTTGTAAAACACATTTCCCCGGTATGAATCATTCACCACATTTCAACAAATTGTTCGGACAATAGGTTGCATTCAACAGAACAAGAAGGCATTTTCAAATCAGGAAACCACGCACGTCCCTGGTAGAGACTGCATCGCATCATTGTAGAAAATGACTCAATACTATGATAAACACAACGGATGTATAGCAACGAAACTGTTGTTGTTGACTTCAAAGTTCTCCCCCCAACTGGCCCCTTCAAGTACCAAAATAGATGTCGAGTTGCTTATTCTGCCTGCAAATCCATTCCGATCTCAAGCTAATGCTTTGCATGTGCTTGGAGATGTATTAGCAACACCACCACACTTTGGTAAGGATGAAAAAACCCAATCACCACATGTCCAAAAAAAGTCAATGACATTGTCTGCAAAAAAACAACATGCATCATCACTCACACTGGCAGTTGCTACCGCCAAGTTTTGGTAAATCCGTTCTTTGCATAGCCCAACTGTTGAAATATCAGCATTCTATGGGCCTGCATTGAAGTGTCCTTGTGTGCAATTCGTTTGGCATTGCGGAACCTTGATGCAAACATGCGGAACAAAAACATGTTTTGTTGCCAAAAAGTTGCGGTGCCACCGCGCATTCATTAGAAACCTGTTGGACAAGGCACGCCTGGTTTACCAATGTTCGAAACCACTGCAAGCATGTCAGAGCTATTGAAGAATGGTGCCGCCGTTTGATGCAGCACGTTTTGGAATTGTTCACAGGAATGATGAAAATGTCAGATTTCATGTAGGTGGGGTCCATGCGCAGTGGCAGGCGCAGCGCATTGTCCGGGAGAATTCTAAGTTGGAATTTCAAATGCTGTTGCAGGAACAATGGGGGAAAAAACATGGGTGAAATTTGCCCAAATAGAAGGGAAAACGGATGAGACCAAAAAACACCAACAAAGAAAACGACAAAATAATTGTTTCTTGATTGGGGGTGCTTGACAAACCAGTACAAGACTAAATGTAAATACCAAGGCAAATGAAACATTGGTTCACAAAAATACAAACATAAATGTCTAAATTTGCCAAGAAGATGTAGTTAAAGTACATACACATACGAAATTTTGGTACATATTGAGGAATTAAAATAGACATATGTTCACCTTTGGACAAACATATGTACATATAAAAGTAGATTATTTTCATTTTTGAGCATGTGTTCGAAATAGGTACACGTGTTTACGAAACAACTGTATACATGTGCATGCAATTTTTCTTTGAATATTTTAGTTCATGTATGTACGATACATATACCTTTTGATTGTTGATTTGATTTTCGCCTGCGAAGGGTTTCTGCCAAAGAACTGGTGCCAAACAAAACGTCTATATAAAATTTCCTACATCTTCTACATCACCTACATCATCTACAGCAACTTCATCTACATCACATACATCATCTACATCCCCCACATCTCTATGTCAAACCATATTTTTTGTTTTTGCATCACTCACATCATCTACAACTACTTCATCTGCATCATCTACATCATCTACATCATCTACATCAATTTCAATCAACGCCATATACATCACATACGCTCTCTACGTGACTTTCATCCACAAGTGCTCACCGTCTGCATATTTCCCACAGAATTCCTACGAAATTCCTACCATGTCATTTTTTACACGTATACAAAGGATATTACACAGGAATTGTTACACGGGAATTGTTACACAGGAGTTGTTGCACAGGAACTCCTGCAAAGCTCCCCCCCAAGTTCTTGTATTTTTTTTTCACGGCAGGGGCAGTCAGGCGGTGGCTTACGAAACACGACACTCTGCGTGGATCATGTGTGTCGGACGCAGAAATGTGCAGTGAAATGCGAATTTGTTTCGGTCGCAAGCAACTCTCTGCGGAGAGCGCGTATGTCGGACGCGCAAACGTATGCGAAATGCGAATTTTCTGTGGCCTGGCTCGGCGTCGCCCTTTCGCGCGAAATTATTATCAAATGCAATAATTAAAGGGCCGGAAAACCCCACAACCCTGTGCCCCTTTTCCCACCTCCTGGAAGATAGCATCGTAGGGCACAACACGCTTTGCGCTGTAAAACAGCAGTTTTTGGCCAATTCCCGCTTCTTTTGAAAAAGTTTCTGTTTCTTTTGAATTTCAATTTGGATTCAGTTCCATGTCTGGAACCAGAAATTGTGCACGCAATGCTGGGTTTTGACGGCAAGCAAACAAAGCCTTTGCACAGCGTCTTACCTGCATTTTTTCGTTTTTTTCATAGGAGAGACCAGCTTTAGCGGCGTATTGCATGTGGCTGGTGATACGTTTTGCTGTCAAGGTCGCTTGTAATCCTGGGGCTGGGAGATTATGGTGTCGTGAGAAAATAAAACCTTGCACATTGTGACGGGTGGATTTACTACCTTTGATGCTGTGGAATTCTCCGAATTTTCATTGTGTGGGATCCACACTATCCGACCACAGCATGGTGGAGCTGCACTAAGAGCCGGGCGGAAAGAGGTGCTTGTGTTTTAACAGTCTTCGCAAGTAAGATCATTGATTCGTCGAGGTTTCTCAGTTTGCGGGCCGTGAGCCGGGGACCAACGACAAACTGCATGAGCAAACCCGCAAAACTGAACCAAAAATCTCAGTCTAGCCAACTAGCGCATAACAGACCCATGCTCGATCAGGCAGGCAAGTCCAGCTCGAACATTCAAACCAGAAACTTATGTCACTCTTTTTTGCGGAAGTAGCGCGCGCTGGCTCACGGCTTGTGTCACTAGACATGAAACTACGGTAAAAGTAAATACAATGTGTTCACAAAACGGAAACAACCACCGGCCCGGCTCTCAGATGTTCTCCAAGACGCAATAGAGGCCATAGAAGAGCCCTTGAACCATCGCCAGATACTATCCCTCCATGTGCCATTGTGTGTCGTGTAGGCCCTCATGACCCAATCCAGTCGTATCATCTCAAGATAACGATATGCATAGCACGTGTGCTTCCGGCAAGATTCTTCACAGTCAGCTTGGCCAACGCATCCCGCATCAAGGGTGAGAGGCACGCCAATCTATCAGCCTCTATCGTCAAAGAAAAACGAGAAACCACAAAACTGCACTCTTGTTTGCTTTTAGCCCCATTGCAGCTCCTACCAAAAATTCCACGACTTGTTTCCTAATTTTTTTTGGTCGGAAGTAACGCACGCTGGCTCACGGCCTGTCTCACTACACAATGAAGACGGTAAAAGTGAAAACAAGTAATCATAAAAGCGGAACGACAGAAGCTGCCCGGCTCTCAGACCACGACTTGCTTCCCAACGCCCCTTGGCCAAAGCTTGTCGCATCGCGTGGCTAAGCTCATACACCTTCCTTCGTGTGAGCACTCTCAAGTGATTTTTTGGCGCACGCTGGCTCACGGCCTGAGTCCCTGGACAAGAAAAGTTTTTTTTTGCTCGGAATCAGCGCACGCTGGCACAAGGCCTGTGTCGCTAGTCAAGAGAATGAGAGTAAAATGAAATACAATGAAATCCAAAACTGAAATGACTACGTGCCCGCCTCTCAGTACAGCTCCGTCTCGAAAATGCATTGGATGTACCTGAAAATGCCAAAAAGTCCAGCACTGTAGGGTGAAGAAAAACCACCAAGATCACCCACAATCATTCACGATCGTCGTCATGAATAAAGGCACCAGCAGGACAGAGCGCGTGTGTACCTAGGAAATTCAAGAATCACTCCACTGGCTCCCGCAGTAGAGAGACCCGTCCATGAACTGTTGCTCGAGTCACAATTGAAACGGGAGCTTCAAGAAACAAATTCTCTAAAAGAATGGAATGGGTGAGATTTCATTTGGACATGCAAACTGAAAAAAAGATTGCGCATTGAAGCTGTGCAAACGTCAGATTTAGCTGTGAGATGGCCATCTTGGTGTCTCAGGAGAAACAGCTGTCAGCCGTGTTTGGTTGTCATTTGCTGGCCATAGGGTTGGTGATGGGCATGTTTGCTTCTGGAAAATTGCGCCTGCTGCAGACAACAAAATGAGCAAATTGAAAACTTCACTGACAGCAGCCCTCCAGCCCACAATGATGAGGGTGAGGAAGCAAAAGGGGCTCGGCTCAGGTCTGTCGCAAACAGAGAAATTTTTTCTCATTTCGAAAGCGTGAAACTCCAAAAATGTCCCATCTGGTAGCTCTTCTCAATGGAGCTCCTGTGGTCCTCTTGCTTCCAGGCTTTCCAACAACTCGACAAAGCAGCTTGGACTCATTCGTCCATAACAAGGACCGCTTCTGCAATGCGACTTCACGCCTCTAATGTGGCGCTTTTTCAGTGGCAAGCAAAAGCCACCGTAGCATTTCAGAATAGCTCTTCACAGCTTAAAAATCGCTCAAGAGGCTTCGGTGTGTAGTGTAGGTGCGTGATCTAAACACTGGGGCACGTCCACGTGAATTTAGCACTTGTGTGGCTTTGTCGCGCTCTTGGCAGCAGCAGCTTGCATGAGATTCGTCCATTCCGTTTCATCTGGTTCCATTGTTAGATTTTGTGAAACCAGGTTGCAGCATGAGTGCTTGGTGTCCAACCTGCTCTATAGTTCTTATTTTTTCGTTTCCCCTGTGAAGTCACAGATTCGTCCGAAGTTGTAGGTGGTTCTTCGTTTGTAGGCGCCAGCAAAACATTTGATCCTCTGTGAGCTGCAAAAAGAACTGCTCGGGAGTGTCTCATGCTTGTATTCTGGCAATGTCCGTCGTTATGAAACACAATCATCACATCCTTGAAAAAATACAACGAAGCATCCAATTTTTTTTGCTCGGAATAAGCGCACGCTGGCACTGGGCCTGTGTCACTTGTCAATTGAAGTAAGCTAAAATGCAACCAAAATGAAACCAAAATTGAAATAACCTAGCGCCCGGCTCTCAGTACATGCCTGCAAAGAAGTAGTGTCAATAGCTGCCCATAGCATACTGAGATCCAGAGTACACTGAGTAGACGAAGTCAAAATAAGCCAATGGTCCACCAGCTCAAATAAACAAAGTCGACCGACAGAGTAACCAGACTGAAAGCTCATGCCACAGATAAAGCATACTCCTATCCTGAGACACGGTATATAGTGCCAAACTTCATACCCCGTACCCAACGGGGAGAAGTGGCAGAAGATTTTGCACCGTTCACATCATCAGGCAAGCCGTACTGTAGACAATACTGACAATACTGACGTCACATATCAGTATTCCCAGTCATAATGCAGCCCAGGCGATAAGGTCATTTGAAAATTGTAAGCGAGTTTCGCAGCTGAACGGCTCNGACAATACTGACGTCACATATCAGTATTCCCAGTCATAATGCAGCCCAGGCGATAAGGTCATTTGAAAATTGTAAGCGAGTTTCGCAGCTGAACGGCTCTTACTCCAAAAAACACCAATCGTTTGGTGTTGAAGATAGTGTCCACGTGTGTAGCAGACTCCTTTCCACATAATATTGACCCCCCCCCCAGGGGGGAGGTGTGTGCGTCCAATGGTATAGCGAAGTACTCCTCCCCCTCGCACTATAGGCAACAGCCATAGCCCAGTAAGGGGAGGATCCACTCACCGAGCTGGATCAGCCCAAGATGATCTCCTCACCCAAACTTTTGGCTATATGGGAGGCCCAATAGTATCAACGACTTCGCAATACCAGAGGTTCTGTTGCTAACCTGGGGCAATTGCCCATGTTTTCACAATTCCTTTTTCTTTATTGGCGGCGGTGAGTCTCTCGTACTTTGTATCTATGGATCCTTAATTTCTTACTCTCAATTCTGATGGCTTATTCATTGGTCGGACTTCCCAATGAACAGCTCCGGGGTATTCCTTCAACTGTTTNTGTATCTATGGATCCTTAATTTCTTACTCTCAATTCTGATGGCTTATTCATTGGTCGGACTTCCCAATGAACAGCTCCGGGGTATTCCTTCAACTGTTTGGCATTTTGTGTCATAGGGATTAGCCGGGACTTGCCGCCTCCGAGCCACAAGTACAAGGGCTTTATTTCCTCTGCGCACCTTAGTGAGATGTTCTCTAATTTCGGATGTTGCTATTTAGGTTGTCATTCTCGCAATTCGGAGCTAGATGCTTCTTGATTTCATATAGGCCACCCCACCTCCGAGCGGAGAGGCACTCTATTTGTAGACAGCGTTTCTTTTTAGCCATCTTATTNATTCGGAGCTAGATGCTTCTTGATTTCATATAGGCCACCCCACCTCCGAGCGGAGAGGCACTCTATTTGTAGACAGCGTTTCTTTTTAGCCATCTTATTTGCGTCTATTTGGCCTTTTCCGCATATCTTGTTGCACCGCACTCAGTGGTGCTATGGCGTGGCCTCGCACACCCTAGAGAAGTGGTCTTCCTACTGGCTCGCATCAATCTTGCAGTGGGTTCTTACTATTGCTGCTGGAATAGTGCCTTCGAGCAGAGGGACTGGAGTCCACCGCCTCTGTAGGTGACCAAAATCGCCGNGCCGCGGATGTTCAGGTTAGTTTTGTCTGATCGGGTTGAATGAGGTTCGCATTAACGGTCTCATTCCATGGCTATCTAAGTGCACTTTGGCACAAGCTAACCGGCTCCGGAGTTTCTGTTAATCAGAANCTCATTCCATGGCTATCTAAGTGCACTTTGGCACAAGCTAACCGGCTCCGGAGTTTCTGTTAATCAGAAGCAACCCCCCCAACAAAACACAACAAGACAAACAAAACACGCACCGGCGAAACAGGAAGTAGAGAAGTGAGGTGGGCAGGAAGCAGTCGGAGCAGAATACAGGGGGCAGGGCGCAGGTGAAACACGTAAGATTGAGGGGGAGAGGGGAAATCGTTAGAGATGGAGTTGTGTGTCAAGAGTAGCAAAAGAGGAGGGGTGCAGGAAAGATGCCGCTCCGAGCCAAAAGAAATGATGTACGTCTGGGACCACCTCCTCAGCTTGCATCAATTCTGCGGTCTTCCGGATCACAACCCTNGCCGCTCCGAGCCAAAAGAAATGATGTACGTCTGGGACCACCTCCTCAGCTTGCATCAATTCTGCGGTCTTCCGGATCACAACCCTTCAAAATGTTTGCCAGCCAGGCGCACTTTTTTCGGGGTCAG
>BGPT01001435.1:61660-136590 GCA_003297045.1 Symbiodinium sp. clade C Y103 | reverse complement strand
GAGACTCTTACTGCATTCTAATATCTACTTCTGAGGGATGCAAAGATTCTGACGAGGTTCCGATATGGCACTCTGCAGGGATCCTCATGGGATTCCGACTCACAGGTGGCCACAGGCCATTTGCCCTTTGGGACCTTCCATTGTGGGTGCCGTTTTGGGTCTGAGAGCTGTAAAGTGTAGGGGAGTGGAACCAAAAANGGTGGCCACAGGCCATTTGCCCTTTGGGACCTTCCATTGTGGGTGCCGTTTTGGGTCTGAGAGCTGTAAAGTGTAGGGGAGTGGAACCAAAAAGATGCTTTCTCCTTCTATCCTTTACGGAGGAGACTTCACGGAGATGCAACGAAGAGGAAGAAACAAAAAAGAATTGAAAAAGAAACAGGAGTGAAGGGAAGAGAAAGAAAGGGACATGGAACAAGAGAGAACAGATGAATGAGTGGAATGAGTGGAATGGGAGAGTTCTTGTAAGAGAGTGGAACAAGAGGAACAAGAGGAACAAGACAGAGTGGAAAAGAATAAGTGAATTAAGAGAGTAGAAGGCGCAAAGCTTCGCTTTGCCATTGGATGTGACCTCTTCCACCTCCCGGAAACTGTAAGGAGATGCAACGAAAGAATGGAAGGGAAAAGAAACAGGAGTGCGGCTTCAAAGAGATAGAAAATAAAGAAAGGGGAATGGAACAAGAGAAAATAGAAAAGAATGTGCTTGGAAGGGAAGACAGTGGAATCAGAGAGCGCTTCACCTTTTTTCTTTCATAATGAAAGCAGAAGAGACACTGTACACGTGCAGGCTACAACTACCTTCCTCTGACTCATTACTGTACACGGCAACCCTGCTCCCATCAGAATCCCGTCAGAACCTCCTCGGTATCCGATCAGAACCCGATCAGATTCTGGTCAGAATGCTACATCAAAATCCTATGAGACAGGAGAATCCCTTAAGGCTGCCATGCCACTCATTAGAATATTCTCATCCCGTCAGAATTGGAACAGGATGCAGTGAGAATCCCACCAAGAATCCGATCAGAATGTTATATCAGAATCCCATCAGAACCTTGTCAGAAGCCCGTGAGAATCGCCTGTCGAGTGCCATGTCAGAACCTCAGCAGAATCTTCGCATCCCTTCGTTAACCTTTTGTCGGAACCCCATCAGACTGCCATGTCAGAATCTCATCAGAATCTTTTTATCCCTTCAGAGTGAGAAAAGAATCCCACAGAACCTCATCAGAACTCGATCGATCATAAAAAACTATACACTACCGCTGTACTACCTATTACACATGGTGACCTCTTCCATCTTACTCTGGGACTGTGGCATTGCCCCACCGGGAATCGAACCCGAGCCTTTCAAGCCCTTCAGTTTACAGGACTGACGCTCTATCACTGAGCTAACTAGCCCATGGTACTGTAGAGCAATATCCTCGTACATTATTTCAAAAGCTCACCAGAACCTCAGCAGAATCTTCGCATCCCTTCGTTAACCTTTTGTCAGAACCCCATCAGACTGCCATGTCAGAATCTCATCAGAATCTTTTTATCCCTTCAGAGTGAGAAAAGAATCCCACAGAACCTCATCAGAACTCGATGATCATAAAAAACTATACACTACCGCTGTACTACCTATTACACATGGTGACCTCTTCCATCTTACTCTGGCACTGTGACATTGCCCCACCGGGAATCGAACCCAAGCCTTTCAAGCTCTTCAGTTTACAGGACTGACGCTCTACCACTGAGCTAACTAGCCCATGGTAATGTAGAGCAATATCCTCGTAATTTATTTCAAAAGCTCACAGGTGGCCACAGGCCATTTGCCCTTTGGGACCTTCCATTGTGGGTGCCGTTTTGGGTCTGAGAGCTGTAAAGTGTAGGGGAGTGGAACCAAAAANGGTGGCCACAGGCCATTTGCCCTTTGGGACCTTCCATTGTGGGTGCCGTTTTGGGTCTGAGAGCTGTAAAGTGTAGGGGAGTGGAACCAAAAAGATGCTCTCTCCTTCTCTCCTCTACCCTGCTGTGGAGGAAAAGGGAAAGGGAAAAGGAAAAGGAAAAGAGTAAAGCAGGATTCGTAAAGCTACCGTAAAGCTTCCGTAAATCTTGATCTCCGTAAAGTTTCCGTAAAGTTTCCGTAAATCTTGATCTCCGTAAAGTTTCCGTAAAGTTTCCGTAAATCTTGATATCCGTAAAGTTTCCGTAAAGTTTCCGTAAATCTTGATATCCGTAAAGTTTCCGTAAAGTTTCAGTAAAACTTGATATCCGTAAAGTTTCCGTAAAGTTTCCCTTTCCGTAACTTGATATCCGTAAAGTTTCCTGAAACTTTACGGAAACTATACGGAAACCAGCTTTTTCAAGGTTAAAACTCATTATGAAGTTAACATAAATTGTGAAATGCAAAGTTAAAAAATTCCCATTGCAGGGTTAAAATCATCTCTCACTGAACATGACATTGAAATATCGAAAAGAATCCAAGGAATGGTTTTTGAGCTGCAACTAAATGACATTGATTAAAGCGACAGCCTCACGACATTAAAGATTAAAGGATATAAGGGAACCACATCAAGCACAACCACTGACGACCCCTTCCGCATAGTCACATCGGGCAACGATACCTACGCTGTCTTGGGAACTTAGCAGAGGTTTCACAAAACCTTTCAGCTCGTCCCATCACCAATAGGCACAGACTGATCCATCGCAAACCGCCAAATTGAATGTCAAAACCAGAGATGTCACAGCAAGTGAATTCAAAAACAAGAAATGTCGTAGCAATTAGTGGCATGGCAGTTAAAGAAAAACCAAGATGGTGTGGCAGTTGAATGTCAAAACCCGAAATGTAACAGCACTGTGAACTTTTTTGGCGATGGTAGCGCACGCTGGCTCACGGTCTGTGTCAACTGAACGAGTTCAAAGAAACACACCAACATGTAAGCCAAACATGGCAATGCAATGGTCGGGTACAAAAGCTGCAAATTCAGTCAGCTCCTCCTTTGCTGTGTGCCAAACCAGGCAGGAAAATCAGACGTTGAATCAAAAACAAAAAAAGTTTCAACATCTCTTGAACGTTTCAAATAGGGTGCAACCACGTGAAATGACGACTGGAATCATTGAGTCTTAGTGCTCGGCGGCTGTCACCATGGACACCGATCATGAATTTCTTTTCAAAGCTTCCAGGAATATTTAATTTTTTCTGTGTCATTGGGTGTAGATGACAGTTGGACCATCCTTGACTTTCACGTCCCTACAAGTGATTGAAGTGTCAATTATACGTGATGTTTGCTGCAATGAGTTGGAGAGGCCAGCGTGTGCTAGTTTCGAGCAAAGATCACTATAGGCATGTCTTTGGATTTTTTCTTTTGCAACTTGATTGGTTCAAATTTAATTGGCAATGAGATCTCTGGATTTTCCCATTCCATCAATGTGGTTTCTTTGACAGTCCATTGCTGTGACACGGCTGGCTGAGTTTGATGTTCAATTCTAGGCATCTCTTGGGTTTGGTTTCTTCTGCGTGGAGATTGTCTTTCCCTTCCACACCTCTTAAAATTTCAACGTTTTTAGATGTTGACGGGTCCCATTTGGATCCATAAGGTGGCTGAAAATTCTGCATTGGCTCCGCAGTGTGGACTTGAAGGCTTTCTTCAAGACTGAACGTCGAAGTGGAAGCAGCAGGGACAGCAGCAGTACTACCACAAACAACGCTCATAACGATAACGACGAAAACGATAAGAACAAGAAGAATAACAAAGAAAATAAAGAACGCCAAAAAAAAACAAAAATGAGAAGAAGAGCATTAAGAAAAGCGATTTTCTTTAGAATTTCATTTAAGGTTTCTTTAGGTTTTTTTTTTGGGGTTTCATTTGTCATTCTTATTATTATTGTTGCTTTTGTTTTCTTATCCTTCTTTTTCTTCTTGTTTTTCTTGATCCGTCTTTTTCTTCTTGTTTTTCTTGTTCCTCCTATCCTTCTTGTTCTTTGCATTTTTATTCTCATTGGAAAAAACGAGAAAGCCGTGAAGAAATTTAAATGAAACCTTAAATGAAATCCTAAAGAAATCTTAAAGAAATCTTAGATAAAACCGTAAAGTAAAATAATCTTAAAGAAAACATAAATAAGCCCCGAAATGAAACCCTGAATAAGCTTTGGAGCCGAGGTAACCTATTTTGTTTTATGTTTAGTGGCATCAGCCATGAGCCTTTCAGCCAGAGCAGACTCCTGAAAATTGAAGTTGAAATTGTGAAAACGTGCGATATTTCGCTGTAAAGATAACTTGCACCTGTCAACATTGAAACCAGATTTTTTTTTTGGCTTGTGGACAAGTCTTGCCAGGGTTGTGTTCAGGACATGGCATTCCATCCACCTCACACACCGGAATTCGAGTGCTTTGAAACTGGCAATTTTGACTCCATGAAGCTTTCGTCTAAGACTTCCTCTAAAAATTAACCTCAAGTTCTAAAAGATTGAAAACGGAGCTTTCCTTCGAGACTAGCTTCAATTGCTGTGACATCCCTTCGTTTGGACGTCTTCACTTCACTTACTTTGACTGGTATTGGTTGTGACATTTTATTGTTATTCTCTTGCTTTTGAGATTCAATTGCTGTATCTCAGTTTCGACATTCAATTGCTGTGAAATCGGGCATCGTTTGGTTTGATGTTCAATTGCCAACACCTGTTGGTGTCGATATTCATTGAGTTGCTGCAAGACCTCTTCGTTTGACATCTGTTGCGAAAGCTTCATTTTCACCAACTTCCAATCCAATGCACAGTTTCTGCCAAGATCCCGTGAGAGCCGGACGAGTTTTTCTAAACCGCTGTTTTACTTTTGTCTAGTAAGCCAGCGTGCGCTAGCGTCGAAAAAAAAGGAAGTTCTGCCATGTCCTGCCATGACTTGTCCTGCAGTGCAATATAATATAAGATGATGTTTTGAAGCAAAGTCCAATGGACGGCAAAGCAAAGGAATGTAAAGTGATGCAAAGTGATGTCAAGTAAAGCAATGAAACAATGACATGTCAGGCAATGGAAGGCGTTGCATCTCATGGAATGTAATGTATGTGTGAAATGGTGTGAAAAAAAATGACATGGCATGGCATCGGATGGGATGGGATGGGATGAGATGTATGGATGTATGTATGTAGGTACCTACATATGTATGTATGTAAGTCATGTAAGTAAGTACGTATGTTAGTATGTTAGTATGTTGGTATGTAAGTATGTAAGTATGTAAGTGTGTAAGTGTGTAGGTATGTAGTATGCAAGTATGCGAATATGTAAGTATGTAAGATTGTAATGTATGTAAGTATGTAAATATGTAAGTATGTAAGTATGTAAGTATGTAAGTTTGTAAGTTTGTAAGTATGTAAAGTATGTAAAGTATGTAAAGTATGTGAAGTATGTAAAGTATGTAAAGTATGTAAAGTATGTAAAGTAAGTAAAGTATGTAAAGTATGTAAAGTAAGTAAAGTATGTAAAGTATGTAAAGTATGTAAAGTATGTAAAGTATGTAAAGTATGTAAAGTATGTAAAGTATGTAAAGTATGTAAAGTATGTAAAGTATGTAAAGTATGTAAAGTATGTAAAGTATGTAAAATATGTAAAGTATGTAAAGTAAGTCAAGTATGTAAAACATGAAAAGTATGTAAAATATGTGGTATATGCAATGAATGTGATGTACTTATGTCATGTGTCTAATGTAGTGCAATGTCATGTAATGTAATGTAAGGTGATGTAAGTAATGTCATGTAATATAATGTAATGTGATGTGATGTGGTGTGATGTCATGCAAATGCAATGCAATGCAATGCAATGCAATGCAATGCAATGCAATGCAATGTAATGTAATGTGATGTAATGTAATGTAATGTAATGTAATGTAATGTACGTATGTGGTATGTACGTCATGTACGTCATGTACGTCATGGATGTATGTATGTATGTACGCATGGATGTATGTATGTATGTATGTATGTATGTATGTATGTATGTAATGTGTCTAATGTAATGTAATGTAATGTAATGCAATGCAATGTAATGTGATGTAGTGTAATGTAATGTGATGTAAGTATGTACGTCATGTACGTCATGTACGTCATGTATGTCATGTATGTGTGTGTGTATGTATGTATGTATGTATGTTTGTATGTGTGTATGTATGTATGTATGTATGTGTGTGTGTATGTAATGTATGTATGTATGTATGTATGTATGTATGCATGTATGTATGTATGTATGTATGTATGTATGTATGTATGTATGTAATGTATGTATGTAGTGTATGTAATCTATGGAATGTATGTACTGTATGGAATGTATGTAATGTATGTAATGTATGTAATGTAGGTAATGTATGTAAGGTATGTAATGTATGTAATGTATGTAGTGTATGCATGTAATGTATCTATGTAATGTAATGTGATGTAATGTAATGTAATGCAAGGCAATGTAGTGTAATGTGGTGTAATGTAGTGTAATGTAGTGTTATGTAATGTAATGTAATGCAATGTAATGTAATGTAATGTAATGTAACGTAATGTAATGTAATGTAAGTATGTACGTCATGTATGTCGTGTCATGTCATGTCATGTCATGTCATGTCATGTCATGTCATGTCATGTCATGTCATGTCATGTCATGTCGTGTCATGTCATGTCATGTCATGTCATGTCATGTCATGTCTGTATGTATGTATGTATGTATGTATGTATGTATGCATATATGTATGTATGTATGTATGCATGCATGCATGCGTGTATGTAAATATGTCATCTATGTAATGCAAGGATGGGTTGGTATGGTATGGTATGGTATGGTATGGTATGGTATGGTATGGTATGGCACGGTATGGTATGGTATGGTATGGTATGTATGTATGTATGTATGTATGTATGTATGTTTTTTTCATTTGTTTTTTGGTTTCATGGGTTGAATTTGTCTGATTTTTGTTGTGATTCATGCCATGTAGTTATTTCCTTCCTTTTCCAACATTGTTTGATTTTCTGATTGATTCATTTATTTTGTTTTCTCTTGGTGCGGGACAGGATCAGGTCCTTTTGTGGCGTGTTTTTCACGGCTAACCTTCAGCCACCCTAAGCAGGGTGAAACTTGTGGCCAGTGGACACCACAAAACACAGTTACCATGGAAAAACAATGGTGACAGTTGTTTTTGCCCAACTGAAAATCAAATTTTTTACGTGACAAAAATTGTCACATTTTCCATTTTAGTTCTAGCAACGGAAAAAGTCATGAGCCAAAATGATCCCTTTAATACTTTAATCATAACCAAGGTGATCCATTACAAAACATGTCGCCAAACTGTTTCCAAATTGTTTGGTTGCTTCCAAACTCCATTTTTTACTCAAGCATGCCTGTTTCGCCGTAGGGGCCTGGAAAGAAGAAACACATTGTGTGCATTGGCAGTACTTCACCTGCCTTCAATGTTGAACGGATTCACGTTGGAACTGACTTACCAGCAACTGACAGGCTGCCAATGCGAGTGAATGGCCGAAAAATAAATTTATAACAAACAGTATGCTGATGGCAGTTGGGCCTTTAATTTTTTCTAGGCTGCATGTGCCTTGTGTCGGGGCTGATGTCATTTGAACCCAGGAACACTTTGTGTTCAGGCTTGCAATTACCTCAACCATCCAACACCTTCAGACGAGTAAGGTAAGAGGAAATTTTGAAGACACTCGCGCGGACACAACAAAATTCAGACTTAGCAATTTCTCGCATTCCGCGGTTTGGGAGGCACTCAAAGTCAAAGAAAACAACAATGGCAGATGATACCGAATCATACTTTTGATAGATGATAGAAGAAATGTTGTGAAAATGCGAATCAGTTGAAATCATACTCATTGCCGCTTGCACAAGGATGAAACGCACAAAACGAGACACAGTTGAACTTGGTATGCTTGGACCATTTCACGCGAAAACCGCATGTCGATGCATAGGCCCGAGATCCAGTTTAAAACAAGTGCGTGTGTGACGGCTCCTTTTGCATGGTAGCGGAGCTCTGCCATTGCTCCCGTTGCCAAACCGGTGCTGTTTAGATCCATAGATCATCCAGGGTGAGGTGCAAGTTCCTAACAGGTGTTGCACGAGCTTGGGCTCCCACCAGCACACCCTTGACTCCAAGGATATTTTCAGCTGCAATTTGACTTTGATCTGACCCAAGGATATTCTCAGCTGCAATTTGACTTTGATCTGACTGCGTTGTTTCTGGGACTGTATACTTGGTGTTTTCTGGGATTGGCGTTGTGCGATTTCTGGCTTGTGAGACGAGGCTTTCTAACAGTGCTGTGTTTTTCAATGGATTTGCTACGTGAGTGGATTTTCGACAGGTGCTGGAAGACGTTTGAATGACATTTGCATGTCTGGATAGCGTGAGGTTGCTGCGATACCAGGATTTTTCTGCTTGGAATTTCATTTTCATTGCTTTGGATTTCTGACTGTGCAGCGCAGACGTTTGGAACTGCAATTTGAATCAAAATGGCGCAACAGCAGGTGGATGCAGGTGTCTTTGAAGCTGCATTACTTCAGATAGCTGAAGCAACGCAAGCAGCTGCAAAAGCTGCCCAAGCTGCTGCCAGTAGTTGTGCAACTGCCACAGAAAGTGGTGCTGGTTCTTCTGGAAGTGCCTCTGACTCTAAGGCATCTGTGGATTGGTCAAAATGTGTCAACAGACCACCGGTGTTTGACTATGCGAACCAGGAACAAGATCAGAGACACTACCGTGATTGGTTGTGGCAGCTCACGCAGTATCTGGTGTGCGTGGATGAAGCTTTCAGTACAGAGCTTTCCCAGATTATATACAGAGGAGCCATCAAAAAACTGTGGACATCAGCAGTGACTTCATTGAGGTTTGACAGAGATCAGCAAAGCTGTACGGTCTTCTAGCAGGCCTTGTGAAAAATAGAATTCTTTCCATCGTGAGAGCTGCACCGGCAGGTGATGGGTTCGAAGCATTGCGTCAATTGACATAAAAAAACATTCAGGCAAGAGGATTGGTCTTTATTATCAAGTGTCACAGCATGCTGAACAAGCCTTTGCAGGCCCAGCTCCTACGTTTGGAGGACGCATACGAGGAGACCAGTCGTGCAGGAGCAGCGTTGGGAGACGAGGTGAAGACAGCTATTCTTCTACGTTGTGTGACTGGTGCTCTCAAAACGCATTTGAGCTTCAACCCCAAGGAGACTTCCAAGTATCAGGAGGTACGAGAGGAGATCTTGCGCTGGGACAGGGCTCATCAGAAGTGGTCAAACCTTGTTCAGCCGCATGATGACAGTGTGTATCTGACAGGGTGCCCATGGAGATAGACAGTTTGTGGCCAAGTGGGCCACTCTGCAAAGGATTGCTGGCAGAGTGTGCGCAATATTCAGGCTTCGAGCTTTCATACAAGTTCATTTCCAACGGAGTGGACCAATGTGACGAGCATTTCAAATCAATCTGGACCAGCGCATCAGAATCTTGGTGTCCGCAGCCAAGGACAGCAACAACCTCAGCAAGCCACTCAGTAAAAGGTTTCCCGGATTGCAGAGTTGAATTCAGATTTTCATGGTCAGGAGCATTTTGTTTGTGACCCTCGCGATAGTCCCAAATCGACACCGAAGTCCAATGATGGTAGGATTCGAGTACTCCAGTACTCCATTGGGGATGATGAGATTTGCAATAGTGTTGCTTCAGGTCAAGTGCGTGCAATTGTAAGTGAGATGCCTGACGATGTCGGAAATGCCCATAACATTTTGTTGGATTCAGGGGCAGATGGAGCAGTTTTTCCAGCACTGCTTGGAGGATGTGGCAGCGAGGCAGCTGAAGGTGCCTCTAGGCTTCATGATACGCAGGGAAGCCAGATCCAAGTGGACTCAGTGCGTGACGTGGCGATCCATCTTTTGGACCAGGCTGGAAAGAAGGTGATTCTCAAGGAACATGTTGCAATAGCCGCTAGCCCCTCACGTGAGCCAGCCTATTTTGTGTTTTGGCAGATTGCTGGGGGCAGGATGGGATATCAATTCAGGCCAACAAACATTGACCCATCCAGCTGGAGTTTGTGTTCTAATAGAATTTCAGAATGTGTCAGTAACAGTCAAGGGTTGGATTAAGGTCATTTCTTCATACAATGATGCAACTGCAGTGCCTTCACAACCGAAGCTTTCAGTGTGCGCTGTGCGTGCTGACGTCGCAACAGATCTTCGCTTGGGGCCCTCAGGATGGCAGTCAGACGGTGAAAACTGCGGTGTAAGCAGACATCACACGGAGCATTTTCAGGATCCAACACTGGTGAGACCACAGATGGAAGGAACCAGGTATAGGACCACTTTGCTCCGAGATCAAGTTGAATGGTTTGTGATGGAGCTGTGACAGCTGTGTGAACCTTTGCAATCATTGATTCATCTTTCTGCACCATTTTATGGTTATGAGGGAGCCGGGGATACAATCATCATCATGATCACCGACACGGAAAAGGGCCCAGTTTTGATGGGATTCAAGCTGTTGGGTGATGAAGAGCCCGTGTTGTTTGGTGAGGTTCATCACGATGTTGGCATTGATGTTGCACCTGAGGATGGAGTTGTTGGTCAGGAAATTGTTTTTGAGGTTGCTGAACAAGGTGGAGACGGTGCTGACGTCCCATTGACTGGACGTGTGATGTTCAGTCCTGGGCCTACAGATCAGTTGCTTGTGAATGGTGTTGAACTCACTGCAGACAGTAGTCTACGTGCTTTCGAGCTTTGAGGGCTGGATGTACACACTATGGTTACTGAGTACTTCAGGCTGGAAGAGAGCATGTTTTACAACGCTGCTGAATCATCAAAAGCAGCTGGGTTTGCAGGTCGTCCATGCTGCAGCTGAACAGGCGCAACGAGATTTGACTCGAGATGCCAAGTCAGTGCCTCTGCAAGTGCCACCTGATGAGGCAACCCAGCAACAACGTTTTCTTACACATATTCCATAGCAACCGCATGGTGCCAGTCATGCGTTTGTTTCAGAGCCCGTGCTGATCAGCATCAATGGACAGGAGCATCACGACGTGGTGGAGTGGCTGCAGTTTCAGTTGATTTTGTTTACACCAAGGCGGTTCCAGATGGCAAGGGCCCAAACGGGATTGACTCCCTTGTCAGCTTGGTGATGGTTGATTCAAGTACTTTGTGGAATGTGGCAGATATCCGTACAAACGCTTAGGGAGGCTAGAGAATCAGGCTTTTGTTGCATGAACTACATGTTGCCCAATGTGACACCGCTGATCTGGTTGGTAGGAGTATCAACAACAATGTCATAGGCATGCTGGTGGTAGGCAAATTGCATGCGAAATTCCATTGGGCGGTTTCTTGGGGTGCCGGGCCTTGAGTCGAGCGCTTCAAGCACAGGCGTGGCTGCGATGATGCTGGACGATGATGTTTTGTGTGGTGTGGCCCGGACATGTGTGCTTGAGCCCAATGCTAACAGTGATGGACGCACTGGATTTTCCTGGATGATTCTCTTTGGATTCATTTTCTTTTGCGGTTTGCTTGTTTTTCTCCGGAAGACCTACAGAATGGCATGCAATGCAGTGGAAGATTTCGGAAATCTGTACACTGATGTGGCAGTGTTGGAAAGCCTGGCTGGAAAGCTTCATGAAGAGAACCAACAATTGCGGCGTGAGGTGGATGCAATGGGTGAGCAGATCCGACGTCCCCAAGCTGCTCACAGCGAATTGGAAGCTCAGGGTGAGATGTTGTCGGATACGCTGGATGGAGTGCACTATGGTGTAATCATGTTGGGAGGATGCACGAATCACTCTGACTTGAGTTCTGGACAGCGACAACAGATGTTCTGTGGAACGTGCCAACTTGATAGCAGCAAGGACTATGGGTGCAAACAGGTACATGGCGACCGTTTTGCAGCAAAGCCGCGGAGTTGCAACAGGAGAAGACACGGATATGAACCGTGGCAGTGAAGCTGGTGGATTGGAAGAGGATGCAGAAAGTGAAATGTCTAGGACTTATGAGGAGGATGCGCCACCGGCTGAACTTGTCAGCAACGTGACCCACGTCCACGAGACGTTGAGAAATGAACTGAATGCATTTCTCATGAGAGAAACTTTTCAAGACGCTGAGCTTGTGCAACGCTGTATCATGCTGATTTTTGATTCCATGACTGGAGCTCAACTGATGTCAGCTGGACACAGAAGGCAACTTTTCAATACTTTGGGGGATCGATTGGGGCAGATTGCCAATTGACAGCGATCCCACAGAGAAGTGATGGTTGCAGATAGACTCCAAGAATATGCAGGACAGTGTCGTGAGATGTCATCAGAAACCTGAAGGTCAAACTTTTGAACTCAGTGGAAGCCTTGATGGCGATTTACTTTCAATTCAGATGTGCTGCAAGCGTTATGTGCAGGGGCGGTGAATTTCCAATGATGTCAGCGCCGGAGTGAAAAGATGGGCGTTCATTATGGCAAGGAGGAGTGCGAATCAGTTGGAATCATACTCATGGCCACCTGCACAAGGATGAAACGCACAAAAGGAGACATAGTTGAACTTGGCATGCTTGGACCAATTCATGTGAAAACCACATGTCGATGCATAGGCCCGAGATCCAGTTTAAAACAGGTGCGTGTGTGACGGCTCCTTTTGCAATAAAAAAATATTCACAATTTATGGAAACAAACATGAAAACATTGTAACAACGAACGCGCGACTGCGGCAAATTGGGATTTTGACGTCTTCAAAATGAGATGGAGGGTCATTGGACCTTGTTGCACCATCACAAATGAGGCCGAATGCCAGAGACTTTGGTCTCCTGCTCGAACGATCGAAGAGACATGGATAAAAAATGGATGAAAAATGGAGTGATTTGTTGCATTCTCTTCTCGAAGTTCTTATGTCGGGGGTATTTTACAGTCACAACTAACCAAGTGATTTCCCGACAAACTTTCTGTCATTGTTTTCCAATCCGAACATGTTTCACCCAGCTTGAATGATGATGTCCGGTTCTGTGCAGTTTTTTGTGTTCTGATTTTCTTTTCGCATCATGTTTTTCATTTTCTCATTTGTTTCTCGTCATGGGCTTCCCAAATTTCCCGTACTTGATTCCCACCAGTCCATTGATTTGGTTCCCATCATTGTGTGTATTTCATTTTATTTACAATTTATTTTCATTTTCCTTTTCATTTTGAATTTTTCATTTCATTTCACTTCAATTCATGTCATTCGCAAACGGTTCACTCTTGGGGTTGTTGACTCCCCTTCCCGAGATTTTGTGGATGGTGGTATCCGGTTCATGTGGTTCCAGTGGTTCTCTACCATGTGTCTCCCATGGGCAGGGCCTGCGGTAGTGTCAGGGTTGTCGCCCATTATTTGTTCACATCATGTGCCAAGTTCATTGGTGCTGTTCCCGTCTCTCGTTTAGTTGCTTTGCTTCCCATCGTGTATTTCCCAACTTCATTGGTGGTGTGGCAAGATCACTTGGTTTCTGGGTTGTTTGTTGGTTTGTCCCGAACCCCGATTTTTTTTTTCAACTTGGTTCCAACAATTTTAATCCAATGCCGAATTATTTAGTGATTTCCATTCATGTGTAACAGTTCAAATGCATTTACGATGCGATGTTTTTGCTTGTTGATTAATTAATGTTACATTCTGTTGAAACTGGGAATCTTTGTCATTTTTTGGGTTCAACGACTTTTCTTGAACAAATGTACAGTAGTGTTTGCATGTAAATATTTCCGTTTTGACCCCAGAGTAAGGTACAAAGCGAGGTGAGTCTTGAAAAAATGTACAGTAGTGTTTCCATGTAAATACTTTCCGTTTTGACCCCAGAGTAACGTGCAAAGCGAGGTGAGTCCGCATTTTCAAAATTGACAACTTAAAATCACACCACCGGCCTTGAAAACAATGTCAGTGATCAAAATGGGGTTGAAAAATTGAGTACTATAAGTTTTGCCTGGCCTTTTGCAGTAGTCTTAAATGAATTTTGCCGCTCAGATAGTGACAAAACGTGAACGATCATTGGAACTGTTGATTTGTTGTCGCGCTACTTGGCTGGGTTGAAACTGGCTCAAGGGTGAAAATTTGCAGGCAATTGATCCTGCCAAACCCGTGGTTCGCTATGGTTTCATTCAAATGGAGATGTTGCACGGTGCTAAGCTTGATTGTGTGCGTTCGATCCGATCAAGAACGCCAGACGTCGTGCGAGCAAGACGGTTTTTCGAGTTTATCCTTGAATTTACGAAGTGCAGATTCCCCAGAAAGGAAGGAAAAATTGATCCAGTGTGCCAAGGCACCACCAGGTTCCACAGTTTGCTTTGACACGATGCCGCCCAAAGAATTCGTGGTCCCGTTTTATTTGGCCAATGGACAGAAATTTGCGATTCGTGTGTTCCGAGAGTGGGCCCCGGTTTATGCACAACGTTTTTGGCAAATATCCCGTTTGAAGTGGTGGGAAAACATCACAATCTACCGGAATGTGTATGTGAATTCAAGTTTTCGATTTGTCAGTCAGTTTGGCTTGAGCGGGATGCCTGAGGTGGATAGGGTTTGGTCCAAATTGAAATCCAGCAACGCCACAGCACCTGCATTGAAGTCAAACACCAGAGGACGAGTGACTTTTTCTATGGGCGCAGTGGTGTGTAAACAAGGGGATGGTCAGGACCCATGTGCACCATTGCGCCCGAACTGCACTGCTACAGATTATTGTGCCTTGGGTTTCACCACTGAGATCTTCGTGAATTATGCAGACAACTCGCGCCTAGATTCCCATGGTTTTGCCCCTTTTGGGGAAGTGGAGAATTTTGAAGATATGGACAAATTGGACAATTTGGAATCAGGGATGACCGTCTTGGATTCTTTGGGTGAACGATTGGGCCGACAATACGGAGAAGTAACCGAATTGTGCCCCAAACAACCATCCGCTGATGCAAGTCCCTATTGCGTTTATCGGAACGACACTTGTGCAGGCGTTGATGTTGAGGCTTTGCAAAACGAGGGAAATCCATACATTGCAAGAGGGTTTCCTGAGATGTATCACCTCAGGATTGCACATGCTGATGTGGTTGCGTGAAATTTTGAAAGGTTCCTGCCCAGATAAATGTTTTGCAGTTGCACTCTTCCGCCTTTGTCCTGTTGCGCATCCAGAGAGGTGTCCAACGAAGACCCAGATCTGCCAAAGGGCAGTGACAACCTTGATATCTTTTGTGTAATTATTCTTGTGAATTTGGTTAATTTCAAATTCTTGTACTTGCGACTGAAAACAGGGTTCCGACCCTTGTGAACACGTGCTGTGCCATACTGGAGAGCAAAAGGGAGACACAGCACAAAACAAATGCGAACCACATGCCGCAATTTCAACACTTTTACTTGTTGCGCCTTGGTGTTGTCCGTGGCCTTTGTGCTCAAGCTTCTGGAAAATGTATGTTGTGTAAACACGATATTGTTGTTCTTTTAACCGTAACCAAACAGGGCGTTCGGGAAGGAGTGTGGATAGGCTGGTTAATGAGCGCTTCAGGGCTTGAGACATTTGATATCAAACCTTTCTGCTGTCGTTTCATTACCCAGACAACGGGGTAATATGGTAGAAGGTCTCATGAAATATGGAACTCCCAAAGAAACATTTTTTATATTATACATTTCAATTATTTGCATGTTTGAAGTCCATAGCGAAAACGGTGTAACCAGTCAGTAACAAGCATGTTCGATAGCCTGGTGAGTTGCAAGATGCAGAAGCTGGTTGATGAGTGGCCGTGCGGCCCAACCTGGATGGCATGAAGGCTGTCTAAAGAGGTGCACCCAGCACCAGTGATTCAGGTAGTTGTCATAGCTGGTGGTGATGGGAAAAAACCTACTGCGAGGAACCAACAACGTGGAAATGATTTCGAATAACAACTATTTTCAATCGATGTGGATATATAATCACCCACTTAGAACAATGCGTGGATGACCAGCCATGATCAAACTATCCTGGGGTAATCTTGGGTACGGGTTCTTGTGACTCGCCAGGGCTACTGGAATCCTCACTTCGTGGGGGAAGACCTTGCGTTGGAAGGATGTGTTGGATGGTTTGGAAGACTTGGTGCGTGTCTCAGTTTGGGCAGGCTGGGTGTGTTCATGGTCCAGGGGCGAACAGATTCATTGTTTCCGTGAGGTCAAGAGCAGTCCAGCCCTTACATCTCTGGTTTTGGCAAAGACCAAATGACCAGATTTTGGTCCTTGTTACTACAGAATTGCAGAATTTACAGAGTTTGTGCATATTTATGCCAACTTATGCATATTTCAACCATTTCAGATTTTCAAAGCACATGTGGCACATTTCGCAAGACGTTTCAACACCATTCGAGGCCTCGAGTGCTGGCCTCAGCTAGCGGGTCTCCCACTTACCGGCATTTCACTGGCATAAAAATATTGGTATTTACGGTTTATTTACGTATCTGATAGATATATTGGTACATAGGTCTGTGACCATGTTCACCCCTGTACTGTACTGGTTCTAAGTTGTTGCAACCCGAACTGGCATCAACGACTCAACCAAGAAACCTATCCTGCTGATTGAGGTAGTCGATTCATGTTGATTCATCCTATAAACCCCTGTTGGATTTACCCCAGCATTGTGCCTGAAGCTGAAACTTCAAAGGCCCAATGTCTTCACCTTTGGCGCTGCTATTGCTGCTTGTGTGAGGTGATGTTTCGGATTTTGGTGAAGCCAGTGGCAGCCAGTGATGGGTCACGTCATTTTTGGCAAAAAATGATAAAAACATGATGGTCCCTGGGTCTTAAAATTTGACCATAGCCATCCACAGGCATGCACTTCCTGATGCCAAATGGTCAGTATTCGCTTCCCTAATAATTTATTGTAAGCGCAACTGTAGCAAGTGCAGACTTTTTGCATCATTTTTGTTGAAACTTGACTAAAACCATTCCAAATGTGGCTAGAGTTTTCGCCACCTTTCCATCCCTTACTTTTCCTGTGCGCCCAGGGCATCATCTTGGGCCCAAGCTTTGCACGCGTCTCTAACTCTACGGCAGGAAGGTGTTGAGTAGGCGCCTGAGTGCTTTCAAGCTCAGCTTCCGCAGAATCAGTTAGGCATGGCTCGTTTTGTCCTAAAGTTAGGTCATAAAGTCGGCAAGATTTCCCACGATACACCAGAAATTCATGTACCTACAGAATTGGGGGGGATAAATTGACTTGGGGGTTTCAAATGTGTTTTGTTTCGGCATCCTACCTTGGGGTAAGCATCCCCAATGAAGTTAATTGGGGATGGCCAAGCCACGTCAGGAAAAGTTGTTGAAGTGATCCCAAAGGTCCCAGCTTTGCTCAGGCCGAGTATAATCAGTGCTACGTCTGCTGTCAGTGCACGTAGGGAAGCTCGGAAGGGTGCCTGATTCAGGAACTCAGATGCCCAGAGGCCATCCAGAGCAAAGATCTTTGTCTTTTGCACAATGGGACTACCAACCTTGGACCAACGAAGAGTCATGGGCCGTGCAGCCATCATCTCCAAAGCTCACAAGCGAATTCACAAAATGATCACCTGCTTGGTAAAGGGATTTTTCATCATCCAGCTGGGTAGATGATCCCCACGCTTGCATCAATTGTGCTACAGATATGCTACAGAGCCCAACCGCATCAGCGATGGACAATTTCTGTAAGATATTCCGTGATTTTCCGTATTAGATCTGTGTATTCACCTCTATGGCACACCATTGTCAGGTGAAAAAAGCAGCAATTGGCCACGTGCAGTCCAAGCTTTGGTGGCGAAAGGCTCAGATTGTGCCATGTTGTACTTACACTGCACTCTTGGCCGCAGATCTCCTTTATGACGTCCTCAGGACATATGTGGAAGCACCTTGGTTGCACTTTTTCTTTGTCTTTGTGAGGGCAGCAACAGCAATGTTTGTGGAAGCAAACAAAATCTGTTAACACATCATATTCTCGCTTTTTTAGGACAAAGCAGCCATTTGTGAAGTTTTGACTGAAACATCACCTGTGTTGCATGTATGCAAAGATGGCTCGTGTCAGGCCAATTGGAACCCAACGTCGTGGGATTCGGTGCAGTTGTGCCTATGGCTTGTTGACATTGCTCAGGGCCCAACAGCACCAGCAATGTCTCAGATGCCGATATTTGATTACAACACTCATAGCCAACGCCGAATGTTGTTGCAGACCTTTTGGGTTCCAGTAATTTTGCATCAACACCGAATCTATCCTAATCTTAGGACGACACGTCGTGAGAATCAAGAAATGTCTCGTTCGTTTATCCATTGTGATTTGACTTGGACCCTGGCGAAGCAGTCCTTGCCGTTTCTTGCCAGGCCTCCACGTGCGAAAAGGCCTGTGGTGAATGGGTGCAAGGCTTTGAGCTGATCTCGCAGCTCAGAAGGCCCAGACCCGATGAGACACGATGAGACATGCTGCATGACATGCTGTTGTTGAATCTCAGGATTTATCTCCTTTGTTTGTACCCAGATATCTTACCTGGCCATACCTCGAATCAAACTATTTGAAATGATTCTGCTGCTGTTGTTATTACTGTTGTTGTACTCTATGAAGCAATAATTCTTGAGGCTGGTTGGTGGTATTGAGGAATATGGGGCCAAGGGTAAAGGGGGTTTTGCAGCTGCAGCCGAGGATTTGTTTTGCCCGATAAGAACTCATTTGCGGCTTGTTAGGCACACACACACACACAATCTACACAGATAATGCTGGTTTACCCCCATTTTAGATCATTTTAGGACAATTCTATCCACACCTTTTCTGATGGTTCATCCTGCAGGGATGGCATCAAACCGAGCCTGGTTCTCCTGAATGCTGCCAGCTCTGCTTGCGAGAAGGCTCAACATGTCGATGTCGTGAGCTTTGCCCTGTTGATTAGTAGATATTTGTTGATTCCGGTTGGGCAAAGTGGTTGATCGTTGCTTTACATTTGCTTGGGATCCAACGTGGAATCTTCAGTCCCACTGTCTCACCTTTTCTTGTCTGCTCTCTGTCTGAGATCAGCTATGCAAATTGCTGCCCGTGAAACTAGGCAAACGCCCCCGTACTGGGGCCATGAAGATCTGCAACCCATCAGCTTCAGCAGCAACCCGGTTTCTGTCCGGATTTGCGCCAAACGTGCAAGTGTCAAAAAGTTATCAATCCCTTTGCTCTATGGTAGTGACTGAATGAATTCCAATAGGTGTAGTTTCCAAGGTACAGTATGAGTGCAGGGCCAACCACACCTATTGGAATTCATTCAGTCACTACCATAGAGCAAAGGGATTGATAACTTTTTGACACTTGCGCGTTTGGCGCACATCCGGACAGAAACCGGGTTGCTGCTGAAGCTGATGGGTTGCAGATCTTCATGGCCCCAAAACGGGGGCCTTTGCCTAGTTTCAAGGGCAGCAATTTGCATAGCTGATCTCAGACAGAGAGCAGACAAGAAAAGGTGAGATAGTGGGACTGAAGATTTGGTCTTGGTGAGAAGTGAATGGAACTTTACCTGACACCAGAAATCTGCCACCGAGAGTTACAACAGTTGCTCGCAATCATGGTGCCGCCCACATGTCCATGAGATTATCCCAGGATTGGTGGATTTTTGAACAACCCTGATAAACCAACCATCTATTTGAGAATTTCAAGGGTTATATATTGATTCTGTCAAAAGCAAACTATGTACCAACCAGTTGTGGATATGAACCCAAAATTAAAATATCATAGATATTATGATATCATCTAGAAATGAAAATTGGTTGACCATTGGAGCACCGTACTTCATCGGGAATGATGTGAGTCGCACCGGTAGTCTCAATATCCCTGTTCAATGCCAGGCTTGTGCACAGATGTCTGACTCGGCCACTGCGAGGCTTCGTGGACTGCAAGGATTGAGTGCTTGCACTTGTCCTTTGGGAGTTTTTTTTTTTGAGAATTTTTCTCGAACTTTTCAACAAATCCAAATTTTCCTATACAAAACGACAAGACCTCTGAAGTTTGCTCAAATGTTTCCACATGTGAGCCTTACAACCTGACACCGTTTTGTTTTGAAGCGGCAGTCCTTTTTGCACATTGGAGGCCCTGGCAGTTGAGCCTTTCCCTTCTTCTCCTTGCTCCATCCTTGGAGCTCGAGTTACTTGGGCACAAGGAGGGACTGCGGTGATGTGGGGCCATGTGCAATATGCAATCTGGCAGCAAATCTCCCATTTTCATCCGTTTCCATACTTCATCCGACTGTTTTTTTCCTTTTCTGTCTTTTTCCATTTCTTTAAGAAATCGTCTTTCTATGTCTTTCTGCCATTTTCTGCCCATCTTCGCGGCCCGTGTCACCGTGTCACCGTGTCACCCTGTCACCTCCCTGTGCCGTCCCTTTGGGACCGGGCCAACTCAAGGCCTGACACCATCGGATACAGTGCTGCAATCGGTGCCTGTGAAAAAGTGGCATGGGAGAAGGCTCTGGAGGTCCTCCAAGCAATGAGGCGATGAACCATTGGGGACCTTTGGGGACCTTTGGGGACCCTTGGGGATGGGTGAAAATGGCGCAGCAAACCAAGAGATGGGACGAGCTGTTGGTCAAGTTGTTGGTTATAGTTGAAGAACATGTTTGATACATGTTGATACTGGTTCATCTCAGGGTCAAGCAGTTTGACGAATACCCATCTCTTGTCATATCACGGCTATGGCCCAGTATGACTGAATCACTTGGTCATGACACGTGTAGGATGGTTAAGACGGTTGAGACCGAGTGTGCCAGGCGACAGGATTTTTTACCAAGTACCATCAGTTTCAACGCTGCCATTAGCGCTTGTGCGTTTGGACACAACTGGGAACTGGCCACAGCCTCAGCTCTCAGCTCTCAGCTCATGTCAGCTCATCTCAGCTCCTTGGCCTCGGCTTGGAAAGTCTCCAACTGTCGCTTTATTTTGGTTTTCCCAAGGCGCTTTGCTTGTGGGACGACATGCAACTCCTTTATGGGAGCCTCGTTTGAACCAGAGACATCCAGAGACCTTGTTTCGTTATGTTTCGTGCTAAGAATTGAAGAGGTTCCACTGATCAGAGCTGATGAGATGCAACCAATCCAAGAGATGGTGACAGGTTGAAACCTGACCTGATTGCCTACAGTTCCTTGATCAGTACCTTGGCCGCCAATTTCTTAGGGACTTGAGAACTTGGATGGGTTTTGGCAGATGGCTATGGGTATGGGTTGGGATGTTGAGAGTTCAGGAATCCACAGATTTTGGTCATGCTTCTCAACAGATGTCATGCTATGTCATGCTTCGTGATCTTTTTGTGAAAGCTGCGCCTCCAAAGACTCCAAGGTGCCTGTGAAAAGGGCGGGCAGTGGCAGCGCACCCTGGTCCTGCTCAATGACCTGTCCTGGGGCGTGAAGGAAGTGAAGAGCGAGGACATCATCCCACCAGGGTCCCACCATGTTACCATGTTTTGAAACTATTTTCAGTTCCCATCATCTGTCAGTCAAGAGTAACTCTCAACAAGTGACAGTTGTTTGCCCATTTCATTTCAATACAAGAAATTCAATTCTCCATTTCTTGGGGTTCAGAGCACCACAGATTCCCCAGATATGCCGTGAGCACCTGAAGAGCTTCGAGTTTGGAGAGGAGATGCAGCCGGATTTGATTCTATGCAATGCGGTGATCAGTGCCAGCAACTCAGGGCATGCCGAGCAGCATGACTCGGCTACTGGTAGTCTTGTACATGGTGCTGCATGGTGCTGCATGGTGCTGCATTGATCCTCTTCTTTTTGGACTTGAGGCATGTGAGAAGGGCCAGAAATGGGAAGAGGTGCATTGAGACCAACCTGTGGATTGCGAAATGAAACTTTGGACAGAGAGGATTGACATGGAAGGGATTCGAACACAAAGCAGGCCGCAGACTTGTGCTATTCGAACACATCGAACAGAAAGATTTCCCTCAAGATGCGTCTCAAAAATTCTGGTCTGGGAGAGCTGAGTTTAGAAGCTTCATCGTGGCTTCATCCTCCATTTTTGCTTCGTCTTCGATTCGTCTTCGATTCGTCTTACTTTTTGCTTCGCAGGCCTTGTGGTTGCTTTGGGCCTTAGGGAGCTACGGCCCGCCTCCAGATGATTTCAGCTACTGCTCAGCGATCAATGCCTGCGGAGAAGTCAATCAATGGCAGTGGGCATTGTGGCTGTATGATCAGGGAGATGCAGGCGAGCAGCTGGGGTTCTCAAGTTATGGCGACCTCAAAATGGATTTATGGGAATGAGATCGGTATGTGTAAATAAAAATAAATAAACAAATAAATGAATACATACATACATACATACATACATACATACATACATACATACATACATACATACATACATACATACATACATACGTAAATAGATAAAGGACTAAATAGATAAAATGAATAAATGAATAGACAAATAAATAAATATATATACACATATTATATAAGACTGGCCGCATAGAACCTTGGGTACTCACTGCTCGTTGCTGTTTCGCATCCCTGGCAGAACACATACTGCAGCTACAATCGACCGCAGCAACCATTGCGGCAATGTGTCGCAGCAAGAGCTGGGAGGCGCCTGAAATTGGGCTTCGAATGGGATACAGATAAAACATGATAAAACACAGAACAATGTCAGTTTTTTTGGTCCGAATTTGTCATACACATGTTGGCCTGTAGGATACAAGGAAAGCGTTGCAGGAACTGCAACAGTCTGAGCATAAACTACAGTATTTACGAATCAGCGAACTGGTTGGACGAATCAACTCCTCAACTATCACAGAGGTCACAAAATGCAGTTCTACGTTTTCGAAGTCTGTTGTATACCTCGTGAGGATAACTTTGCTAGTTTTTGACATGCTGCGAATTGCTGCGAAACCAAAATGCGAAAATATGCATAAAGACTTCAAAATCTTCAAACGCATGAATTCTGGATTTCCATGTGTGTTCGTGACAACAGTTTCATAAAAGACATACTGTAAACTTAAAACAAGAATTGTTGTCTTTGACCAATACATGGAAGTGTTGTTCTGAACACCAGCACAATTGCTGGACTCAGTTTGTAGGTGGCTTTGGCACTGGCCAAGCGGAAAGAAGGCCCTAGAGAGAGTGGGAGCGGTGTATTGATGCGGAGATGGTAAGGACAGATACGAGATGAGATCAATTTTTGAGTTTGTAAGGCGGTTCACTGTGTACAAAGTCCGCAGAAAGGGCTGGCCGAGGCATTCCCACACACCGTGGTTTGGTTGCTGGTTTCAAACATCTAGTCACCATCCTTAAGAGCCGGGATGTTGATCCCATGCCACTTTTTTGTTTTTGTTTGGAATGGGTTAAGACCACCAAGTAGTTGGCACTTTCATCCCAGACCCACACGGGACACCTTGCTGGAGGTGCAGTACAGGCGGGCAGGCTGGCCGAGATCGCGGATGCTGCCAGTGACAAAGTGTGCTTTCCAGAGATGATGCAGGACGGACACTTTGACAAGCTTCATACTTAAGATACCTTCATACGAGATACATGATATGATCCACACTAATCGGCACTTGCAGCGTTTCCTTGGCAGAAATGGGTCTAACATCTTCGCAATGGCCAGGATGCGCAAGCTTCTTTGATTCAACAATTCCGCCTGCAGTTGGAAAAGATCTGCCCGATTCAAGTCTTAGCGTCCAGGCCCAGATGCCTCTTCCGCAGATATTGAGAAGGGGTTAGCTGTGTGGTCAAGACTCTCGGGTTTGGCAGCTCCAAAATTAGTCATCAACTTTGAGTTTCTTAGCCATTTGCTTGCAATTTTATGGTATTTGATCAACCTGCAGTTTTCAGACCAAGCCAGTGCCCCGAGATAAAGCGGGTTCATGGGAGGTTTTGAGCCATGCGTGCGTCGCTGCACCGGGTGTCTGCAACTTATGCTGGACGGTGCAAGCTGACGCCCAGGCTATATGCAAAATTGAGGGATCAACATGCAAACATATGAAGACCAGAGAAGATCAGGGTCGGTTTACATGCGCATTCCTTAGTTTTGTTTGGTCTTGTGGAGGTATCCCGCCTGTGCGATTTTGTCTCCCGGACCGTGCAACTGGCAGCGACGATTTGCTGCAAGCGTTGAGGAGCTGTGGATTTTTGTGAGCAGAATTGTAAATATCAACATCTATCAACTGCCTGTAGCAACCAACTGCTAATAGCTATAAATATGACAATATATGACTACAATATGGCTATATGGAGATGCAAGCAGGCAAATGGGTAAAGAAAGACCCCAGTTTCCCAAGGTGCAGGACGTGGCTCCAGTGCTTGGCTTCCAGTGAAGTGGTTGGAAGTGGCATTAAAAATGTGACTTTCTGTGACAGATTGTCACAGAAATTTGATGAATTTTGTTACAAAATTGGTGTAAGTTTATGGAAGCTTGCCTTTTGATACTCGAGCTTGACGCCGTGTACGTTTTGCCTTACAGCCAAAGGATCCAAAGGGTAAGTTACCTGACATTTCTTGCAGGAGACGCCACTGGAAAAGTTGCGCAACGTCGCGATTATTGCCCATGTCGACCACGGAAACTTGCTGGGACATTGTGTGAGGTCAACAAATTGATCAACAGGATGGACCCCAAAGAGCAGATTCAAACAAAAATGAGGATTTGAATCTGCAAATATGCGGACTTGACGACTTGCAGTGTAGTTTCACTGGGATTAGCTCAGATAACATTTGGTCATTGCAAGGAGAAACTAGCCGCGCAAAAAATCCAAACAAGGAAGGCAGTTCGATGGGGAAGGCCGAAGAGTATTTACTGTATATCCTGATGCTGACTGATTTAAAGAATAGAGCAGCCTCTGAAAGTCTGGTAAGTTCCTTCTTTGCTTCAGCAAGCTGAAGCACCTGGCTCCACTCCCAAACGGTCCAGAGGTTTGGGAAATCCAACGTTGTTGCCCGCATCACTATTGATTGGTTGGGTACATCTCAGAAGTTGACCAAACAGTTCCCATTTTTTCTGGTGGATCAAACAATCCATTTTGTTTGGTCAACATCTGCAGCTCTGTATCCTGTAGTTACAGTGGGACCATTGAGGAAAGACCACCTTGGTGGATCAGCTGATGAAACAAAGCGGCATGGGCCTAAAGGTGACTGAGAGGATGATGGATAGCAAGGCTCCTTTTGCACCGGGATGATGGGGAGGTCAGATTGTTTCAGAGTGAAATTGGAAAAGCTGTATGGCTACATGTTACATATATATTAAGTATATGCAGTATATATATATATATTATACATAGTACGGGGGTTCCTTGCGAATACATTGTTGTGTATCTACCTATATATCTACCAACAAATGATTATACATTTGTATATCATATATGATATATATATATGCATACAAATCATTGCCAGGAACTGAAGAGGTTCTTTGGTCATTAGTCCAGTATGAAGCAATGAGGATAGAAGTAGAACCTGTCAGAGTAAGTATCTTGATATATTCAAGAGTGGTTTGAAGCCCCGATTCAGCCACCATGGGTTTCCAACCGATAAGCTCCTCAGTTTTTTAGTTTCCGAAACAACCAACACATCAATCAAGTGCATGATTGGATTCAGCTCACTCTCCCTGCTGTTTTGACATTCTTGATTTTTTTGGTCGATGCCATGGAAAGGATCTGGAACAAGAAAGAGGAATTACGATTCTGTCGAAGGCCACCCGAATCTCTTGGAACCTTGGGATGTATTGAGCCCATCTTTTGCCATGTTTCTCCAGAGATGCACTAGTTGCGAGTTGTAGTTTAAACATGTTCGCTGCAACCCTGACGTTGCTCCGCGTCTGAAGATAAGTTGATGTTCCTACCCCAATCCACATATTTGCCAGAGGGGTGGCGGATTTTTATCCCCTATTAAGATAAGTTGATGTTACTACCCCAATCCATGTATTTGCCAGACGGGGTGGCAGGTCTTTATACCCTATTGAGATAAGTTGATGTTACTACCATGTTGGGTGTGGATCAACGTCCGGGTTGGGGCGAACGTGTTTCTGATTTCAGGGCCTGGTCAGAACCTCTCCAAGCCTCTTTTTGTTTTGCAGATAGGAACGGCTATGTCTTCAATATTGTCGATACTCCTGGCCACGCTGATTTTGGTGGCGAAGTGGAGCGAGTCCTTTCGATGGTGGATGGTGTAGTGCTGTTGGTGGACATCATTGAAGGTCCCAAGACGCAGACCAAGTTTGTGCTACAAAAGGCTCTGAAGCACCCGAAGATGAGACCTTTGGTTGTCATCAATAAGGTTGACCGCCCCATGATGCGGGAAAAAGGAGAGGTTGAGAACGACATTTTCGATATTTTTGCCACGATGGCCAGCGCTGATGAGCAGTTTCCTATCTTGATAATCTTGATACAGTCCACTTCATTTCCCTGCCTTGCCACTCAAACAGACTTGTTGCGGCTGTTTATTTGGTTTGATGGCTTCAAGCGTAGTGACTGCGCAGTGTCCTCATATGTCCTCATAGTTCGGTTGTTTCCCCACTTCCCACTCCGTTGCCATTCTCTACGCCTCAGTATGTTCAGTCCAGGTTGGAATACCCGACTCTCTACGCTTCAGGGAAAGCCGGCTTCTGTGCTCGATCACTGGAAGAGGCACAATCTGAAAATCGACCTACGGATATGGTGACACTTTATGAGACGATTCGGGATGTGGTGCCGCCACCCGAACCTGCTGAAGTTGCATCTCGGTTGTATAGGCAGCATTTTTGTCCTTGATTTTGGTTTGGCTTCCGAGCAACCTTTTGGAGTTGTTGGGATGTTTGTTGAGTTTTTGCAATGCTGAGGATCCAGAAATCATCGCAGCAGACGACAAGAACAAGGGATTTTCCATGCTGGTTTCGCAGCTGGATAGGCAACTCGAGAACTCCTCACGATGGTTGTGGGCTATCAGTGAGTAATGTTTTGTTGGTGAGTGACCATCCATTTGGGTCCATTTGGGTCCATCCATCCATTTAAGATCATTGGATTATCATTGGATGATTGGGGTATTGATTGGTGTCCAGCTGTCAGGCTCCCAGCGCTGGGGCCCACAGTGACTGGAAAGATCCACAGTGGACAGATCCATAAAGGCGACAAGATCAGCTGCCTCCTGGCGGGGAAAAGCACTTGATGACCACCAATTTGAGATGATGCCGCAATGATGCCGAATAAAAACCAAGTCCTTGTCCTGTTTTAGACCTCTCAATACCTTTGTTGGAAGTATCAAGGCTTGAAGGTGAATAAATGCCACACGTATCCTGAGCCCAAGACCACTAGATTTTTCTGGCAGAAAGCCCTCTGGCCTTTGATTCATTCCGAGGCAAAAACCTGAATGGCGAGGTGGTGGGCTCGGGAAAAGTCAAGGAGCCTTGATGGCGATGGATTCCAGCTCAACCTCGTTCAATGCAAAATCAATTTACGGATACGGATGTTTGTTGGCTGGGGTTTCCGTCGCATTTCCGTTGAGATCAAATCCATCACATCAGTGGAGATAGGTCAAACTTCCCTTCAATTCCTCGTGTGTTCCATACCACAACCATTCTGGTCATGGCCACCATGGCCAGGAGATCACCGTGGTGCTGGGCGTGACGCGTGAGGCCGTGAAGAGCGCCAAGGCCGGGGACATCGTCTCCATTTCGGTCACCGGCTTCATGCCCCGCTGGACACAGACCTTGGTGTCCCACGCCAAGGTGCATGGGATTTGACCGGCTATGGATGGCTATGTGCTGTAGCTACGGAGCTAAGGCTAGGTGGCACGATGAGGATGAAACCTCTCTAAGTCTAAAGAGTATTGGCAATATTGGATGGACATTTATTTTGTTTCCGGAGATGCTGAGAAAAAACACCACAATTGTGTGATGAGATCAGAAAGAGAGGTTCTGAATCTTGCTTTGGACCCCTTCTCATGATCACAGAATATTAATGGATTTTCCCGCAAACTTCAGCGGTTATTTGCTACTAGGCAAGAACTGGACCTGGCCCATGTCTAGCTTTCCGTAAACGGTATAGTCATGAGCCGATTGGCTATAGGTCAAAATCTATAGCTACAAAGATTTTCAAGCCCTCTCAGCCATTCTTATTCATTCTAGAATTAATTCACATCAGTTTGGCCTTTCATCACGGTGACCACAACATACCACAACCAGGTTGGGCTGGGATCGTTCTGTTCATGTTGGATCTGTGTGCTGTGAGGTGCCACCGGTGGAGTGTCAGCCCATTGATCCTCCCATCTTGGCGGTCCGTGCTTCGGTGAATGATTCGCCCTTGGCGGGGAAGGATGGCAAATACATCACACTCAATGCCCTGGGAGAGCGCTTAGACAAAGAGGCCTTGACAAATCCGGCCATTGCTCCTTGATCAGATCAATCAGGCTGATTGTTGAACAAAGTTTTAGTATGTTTTAGTTTTGTTTCCATGATTTTGGGTGGAAAGATGGGCTTACCGAATGTCCAGCAAACCACTTTTCTCTGCAACATCCAGCATCAGCTGGTGACCTGAGGAAGTTGCACCTTCGCCCAACCGTGATTATTTCGAGATTCGTGGACGGGGTGAGATGCAGTTGGGCATTCTCATCGAGGAGATGAGACGTGAAGGTTACGAGATGTCGCTGTCACCGCCCAGTGTGGTGAAGAGTACAGGCTGGGACACCGCACATCACAACATATGACAACACTTTGGGGGAATGAAAACCTGTTGGAACCTGAATAAGTAGTACGAGTAGGAGGTTTATCTCAGAACTCCAAAACTCCGGGTAAAAAGGAATTGGTCGAATTTCTGGTCGAACTCGTTTCTAGTCTCAAAAAGTGGTGGGTGCGTCATTTGAAAAAAGTCCTTGTTGTGCACACTCAGGATATTCATTCACCCCAAGATCGGAATCCTCACCTAGAGCCATGGGAAGATGTGAAGAGACTCTTTCGGAAAAAAAAGTTGGTCAGGTTATGTCAGGTTGGTATGTTCGTCTCGCCTCAGAGTGGCTCGGGGAGAAACCGAGTAACCGGTTTCATGCGGTTTCCAGGTGAGGACGGTGGGGTCCTGGAACCTTGGGAAGACGTGCAGATTGAGGCGGGCCCTTTGGACGAATCTTTTTTTTCAAACCTTCCGACAAAATGATTTCACCTGAGATAATCAGATTAATGATTACGTGAGTGGGGGGCATCCCATGTAAACTGTCAACTATTTCTTTGGAAACCAACTTTGGGGTCGTCAACAATTTTGTTTTTCGCCACGTTGAGAGACGCCAGCACTATTAGACCACGCAAGCACAATCCGGCTAGTTGTTGTTGCGTGGTTCACCTGGGTCACCCTGCGTGAAGTGCCATATGCTTTGGGTGGTTCGTGGTTTAAGATGAACACACGATCATTGGCCCCGTATGTACACCAATTGCAATTTTTGCTTCAAAATTGGTTGCATCGATTGGACACTACCTGGGGGATCTTGCAAGTTAGATCATGTCACTCCCTTTTTTTCTCTGACAACCAAACCCTTTTGATGGTTGGCCGCACGGTTTGCTGGGGGAGCCAGTGCTGGCAGGTGGATCTGAACCATGGAAGCCAGGTCATGGACCGTTTCATGGCAGCACCTCAGGACTGTTATCATTGCATCATTTTTTGCTCAGCAGTTCCAGCATGAAATTGCTACAGCCAGCAATAGCCAGCGCCAGTTTGACAGTTGCTATTTTTCTTTTATGATTCCTAACATTGCCAAACTTTTTTTGACAACCGGCCAGCAATCAAGCAACCTTTGCATGTGACGTTGTGCTGCGAGGTATGTCTATTCGAGGCGCCAAGGTCATTGATATGCAGACGGCGGGCGATCGCCAGACGATTCACTTGGAGGCCAGATGAGTTTGTTGTTTAATTGGCTCCCCAACCAGTTCCCCCAAAGGTGACCACAGGGCAACCCCATTCTCGGTGATTGCTGGTGACCCAAGGCCTCTACCGCCTCCATGCTTGGTCTTAGAAGCCTCTTGGATACAGACGTTGATGAATTGGTTGGGCTGGTGTTTCTTAGATAAATCGACATTGACATGGTCACATTTTGTTGACTCCATTCTCACTCATACTCGTACCCAGTTTAGGACCACCAGACGACAGTGTGAACCGAAAGGAAAACAGGAGATAAACGTCGAATCATTTTTCCTCAGGTCCCGCGATGAGTTCCTTTCAAAAAAGTGCAGTATAATTCAGTATAGCATATTATGACACAATTTAGATATGTCTTTCGAAGCTGGTGTGCCAAATCTGACAGACTTCAGCATCCTTTTCCAAGGGCCAATGATCCAAATGCCTTCAGACTCATCAAACTCATCAAAGTCACGTCTTTGGGCCATTGTTTGGGTTCCCAACAGCTCTAAGGTTGGCTCCGTGAGATTTCAGGTGGAACCGCAACGGTGGTCAGTGACTTCAAGGCCGGGAAGTTTTTCTCAGCGATGGGGTGGCCTCCCAGCATGGGATGTCAGTCTTTCAATGGGCTATGCTTCTCTCATGGTCAATGAGATACTAATGAACCCACAAAGGTGGTGCATTTTGGTATTGAACCATGAAATTTCAGCGGTTCATGATTTTGAGCCATACCAAATGTATTCTATTTCGTATCAGTATTGTATATACGCATGCTTGTCATGTCCATAGGATTCTATCTGTACTTCTTGGCACAGCCTCGCACCTCGAAAGTTGTCCTTGTGTCACGAGTGGCCAGGAACTGAGACCTGAGGGGCCAAGAGCCCCGAAAGACAGGACTGCAGCTGCTGAATTTGTGTAGATTGCAGGGGACAAGAAAATTTGACACACAAGGCTTAAAGGATCTTTCCTTGATGTGAGACAAGTTGGTTCCTAGGGATTCGAATCCTCTACGGTGATGGTCAATGGCAGTGTAACTGCCCTGAATAAATCAGCATCGTCTCTGGGTAATCTCATCCATTTTTATGATTTTTTTTATGCACTACATTTGTATAAATTACATTAAATTATGCAATTTGTTGGTGAAATCCATGTTTTTGTTGGTTTGCATGGTTCACATCGGTAATTTCTTGCTGAATCCACGGAATCCCATCCAAACACCATCCACTAGTGGCCCTGTGGGTAGCGCCCGGCAGGAACGGTGTGCTGATCGCCAACACTGCTGGTGTCTCCACTTCGGTGGACCTGGGGAAGGCGCCGCAGCCACTGGGAAACTGGTGATGTTTCTGATTGAAGTTGATGAACAGGAACTGATTTGAACTGGGGGTCTGCGCCCGATTTATGGAACATTTGAAAAGAGCACGTCAGAGGTAGAGATGGAGTGGTTCATAGATCAACACTTCCTGCAAAGAATATCAAAGAACCATCAGTGCTCTTGACGCTTGGGCGCGGAGAGCTAGGAACAAAGCATGTTGCCACAGTTTCCAACCTGTTGTAGTCTCAAGGGACCTCTTTGTGAAGAGAAGATGAACTTGACCCATTCTAATAAGCTAATTGCTACTTCTCCAAGAAAGCAGGGGTGGTAGGCAGTGGTATTTGAATACCTGGCGTGAGTTTGACACAACTTGTCGGAATTAACCCAATCCAGCTGTGGCAAGGTTGCCCGCATGGGCAAGCTCTTCATTACCGAGGGCGTTGAGGTTTATCCAGGCACGAGACAAAGCTGGACTGCACGGCAAATCACAACATCCCCAGTGCAGGAATGATCTTTGGCGAGAATAGCGGCCAGAATGATATTGACACCAATATCTCCAGGACTGAAGGGAGAAAAATCACATGTTTGAACTTCCTGCTCCGCTTAATTTTGATGTTGAACAGAATCTCCAGCCAACTATGTTGTACTAATATAATGTGTCTTAGAAGAAGATGTGGAGGAGTGCCAAAATCCACCATGTTGGTGAACTTGACCATGGCATATTTTAGGATCGAAAATCAATCGCTATGAGTCCAACAACACAGAGAATATAGGGTTTTTCTACGGAAATTTAAAACACAATGAGAACACAAAACCAGTGCAAAAAAACACACACCAGAAAACAAAAAAACAAAGAAAACAAAACAAAATGAATAAACAACGAGGGAAACTCCAGTTTTTCTCTTGTTATTGTTGTTATTTTGTTTTTTGGTGATTCCTCCCGTCCTGTCGGTTTGTTTTTTTTTTTTTTTTGTGAATCTGTTTTTGATTTTGTTCTTGTTATTGATTAGATATTGTTCAAACTGGTCTCATAGAGATCAATGGTTGTTGGGCACTGTGCATTTTTGTGGACGCGTAGTGATGGAGGAAACATGATGGATACCAAACTGCTGCCAACTTTTCCTGTGCGGAGAAACGGCTCGAGGAGGCTTGGAAGGACCACAGTAGAGTCAGTAGAGGTACCGTTTTGAATGGCTAGTGGCGGCTAGTGACTGTGAGTTTGCACCAGAATAGAATAACATTGAAATCTGCTGTAGATGATACTGAGTCCCCTGCCAAGATCGATGCTGATGCTGGACATTGGTATTTTCCATCATTTTCCAACCATGTCCACTGGCTGATCCCAGTTGGCTTTCATTTGTTGTTGGCCAACCGGTAGCTCAACCTCGTCTCCAGTCTTGTCAATGAAATCAGTCCCAAACTTGCCGGATGAACGATGAGTCACCATTGCTGTTGGTGGTGTTTTTTGGAGTCAGTCTTGTTAGCAGAATCCTCATCTTGGTTATAACTCTACAGAGTTGGTGATGTTGGTGGTCACAAACCAAAACACAAGCTGCACATTTCCTGTGTGATTTGCTGGTGAGGCTCTGAGTTACATCCTGGAGGATGAAAAGTTGGAGGTGACACCCAAACGCATTGCCATGCGGAAGGTTCCTGGGTGCCGTCAGGTATAGGTTTTTCTTTGGCAAGGGCAGCGAGGGGATACAATGTTCTTGAATGTTCTTGGTGAGTAGAATCCTCGTCTGGACTTAAGCTGGAAGATTTCAAGACTTGGTCGACTTTGGTTACAAGGCATAAGACAGCTATGGATAAGGAGAAAGCTGCCAAAAATAGATTTCAGAGGTAGTCTACAGTTGTTCAATTGAAGGGATTTTGAATGGATGAATTGTTGTTGGACAACATAGTATAAATACGTACACTATCAAAAGCAGATCACCCAAGTCATTCAAGCTGTTGTCGACTTCTGTGGATAAATCATTGAGGAGAAAGCAAATTCACAGTGCGGATTTCCGTTTTGTTTGTTCACCATCAAATGTGGACCATGACTATCTGTGATCCTGCTAGACTGGTTGGACCGGACAATTGGGTGTGAGGCCATTCTGGATGCCAATGAACGCCGGATCCTGGCCAAGGTCAGAGGGTGAACATCTCAAAAAACAGGATTGAAACCACCAGCCATTTTTGGATTACCATCAGGTGAACAAAGCACTGGAAAATTGGAGCTCTCGGACTCAGGGTGACCTCAACTTCTTTTTTTCATTCCTGCATTCTTTGGTAAATTCCGGTGAACAGGTTTCTGGTAAGCAGAAAGGCTGCCCTTTCCAGATGCCAAATTCACGTTGGCAGCACTGGCAGGCGGCAGCCAAGAAATCCTGAGCAGATCCCATTGGTCATAGGAGTGCCTCTCTGCGTCACCAAAACGGAAGATGGTTTCAAAAGCTCTTCGAAGGAGAATCAGCCACTAATCAAATATTATCCACAACTCTTGATTCTACACCAAAGACGCTTTGGGCTTAGGTGATCCCACTTCATGGGATTCAAGTCCACTCAACATGATTTGTTGGGTCCCAGACTCAAAATCACGGCCGCAGATGCGGCGCTGCATCTGCGGACGAGCAATTCTCGTGACGCCCGGCTGGTGGTCTGTTCGAGAAACTTGAACGGATGCTGGGTTGCGCGGATCTGTTGCCCCCTATCTCTTTAGAAAAAAAACGCGTTCAATGCATGGATATGGTGACCCTTCAACTAGTTGTATATAGATGCAAGCCCCTTCTGGTGTAAATGATACCTTTTCTTTTTTTGCTGGACTCGTAGGTTCAAAAAGCACCGCTCCAAGCCATTCAGTATGTCAGAATCCATCCCCTATTGATGAGTTGATTCGTTGATTTTCACTGGTAATGCCGCATCCCACAAAATCTAAAAACCACACTAGACAGAGCTCGTGGTGGTTTGGGAAGTGATTCAGCACTGGAAACACACAAAGATGACGTTCTTCATGTAGCACATGTAGCACAACCCTCATTCACAACGCAGCTATTACAGCAGAGCCAAAGGAGCAACACATTTTTCAGACAAATCCTGATCCCCATGATTTCTGTAGATTCCTGATCAGAACTGTGGAATGGCAGTAATTGAACTGGACCCAAAAAGCAACTAAAAAAGACCACTTGAAGACTATTCGAATGACAAACCATCGAGAGAGTAGAAACAGCATCAGACGAAACTGACGGAGCAGGGCCACATTGATGTGTTCATGGCGACTGGTGAAAGGCTCATAGAGCTCTTTCGGCAGTTGGACAGGACCGCAGAGGAAGTGGCCACAACAGTGGATTGACCAACGTACGTGGGAGAATTAAACACGCAAGATACGGAACTAGACCCAGGACACGATGTTTTTTTGCTTGGGCCAAACGTGATAGTTCTTTTGTCACATCTTGCCATCATTTGCATTGGATTCATCACTATGTTTGCGGTAGACGATTGAAACCCCTAGCAGCCCTCGAAGCCATATTTCCATTTGCAGGGGTTGGTTGGTGCAATCTCTTGGACTCGCAGGAACGGAAATGGTGTGATTGAGAGAGAGGACTGCTGGAAGATGGAAACCCATTGACAGTAATTGTCTGAACGTCGGCAGAAAACAACTGCAGGTAGGCATTTGTTTGTTTCGCTTCTCTTTCCTTCTCTGCTCATTGTTCATTTTCATCAGTTTCTCCTTCTTCTTCTTCTTCTTCTTCTTCTCAGTTGTATGCTGCTCTTCCACAGACATTTGAGCAGTGCCAAAGTCTTGTTGGTTTTGTGCCATATGCGGTTAACGGTCTGATTCGGTAGGGATCATTGTAATCCGTTGCGAAGGGCTTAAGTTTCCATCCTTAGAATGATACACCGTATGACTGCTGTAACTCCCCTCTTTCTACATTTTTGTTGGAATTTCCAACCATGGCTAGTCGATCTTTGCCATAGCAATCACAATTTAGGCAGTGTTCATCTTTGTTGCTTCGTATCCCTCTTGATGTCCCTACCATACCTCATGGATTGTTTCCCCCATTTCCAGTCGGTATTTTGCAGCCAGAGTAAACCCCCCAATTCATATTCCAAGATGCCAAAAAATATCCATGCCTCTAAATTCTCCCGCACTTTTCTATTGATTTCCATTTCCCATTGCTGTCCATAGGTTTGCCTACCAGTAGTACCGCACAAGGCCGTGGCGGAAGTTTCAGGAATAGCAAACTATAGGAAAGGTGAGTTGCTGTGAATGATGGATGGCAGAGCGAACCCACTGATGGATCAAAAGGTGGTTCGAGCGTCGGCCTATCTATCTGTCTATCTATCTGCCTGCCTAACTAACTGACTAACTGACTGACTAACTAACTGACTAACTGACTAACTGACTAACTGACTAACTGACTAAGTAACTGACTAACTGATTAACTGACTAACTGACTCACTGACTAACTGACTAACTGACTACCTGACTAACTGACTAACTCACTAACTAATTAACTGACTAACTGACTAACTGACTAACTGACTAACTGACTAACCGACTAACTGAGTAACTCATTAATTTCACTAATTTCACTAACTCACTAACTAACTNACTAACTGACTAACTGACTAAGTGACTAGCTGACTAACTGACTAACTGACTAACTCACTAACTAATTAACTAACTAACTGACTAACTAACTAACTAACTGACTAACTGACTAACTGACTAACTGACTAACTGACTAACTGACTAACTGACTAACTGACTAACTCACTAACTAACTAACTAATTAACTAACTAACTAACTGACTAACTGACTAACTGACTAACTGACTAACTGACTAACTGACTAACTGACTAACTGACTAACTGACTAACTGACTAACTAACTAACTAACTAACTAACTAACTAACTAACTAACTAACTAACTAACTACATAACTAACTAACTGACGAACTGACTAACTGAGTTACTGACTNGAGTTACTGACTAGCTACTGACTGACTAACTGACAAACTAACTAACGAAGGTGTTAAGTTGTTAAGTTGTTAAGTGGTTAAGTTGTTAAGTTGTTAAGTAGTTAAGTAGTTAAGTTGTTAAGTTGTTAGTTCAGTTAGTTAACTGACATCTCAAAACTTTCTTAAAACCCTCAGTTTTTGACACTTTTGACTTCCAAATGTGCTTGGCGCCACAACGGCGTGCACTTTTTCGACATCGGATGGCCATCGAATCGTCAAAAAGTGCTCCGAGACCCTCACGTTTTTACGATTTTCACTTCCAAATGTTTTTCGCGCCACAACGCCGTGCACTTTTTCGACATCTCAACTTCCAAAAATGCTCCGAAGCTGACAGTTTTTAACACTTTTTACTTCCAAATGTGCTTCGCGCCACAACGCCGTGCACTTTTTCCACATCTCAACTTCCAAAAGTTGTCCGAACCTGTCAGTTTTTAACACTTTTTCCTTCCAAATGTGCTTCGCGCCACAGCGCCGTGCACTTTTTCGACAGCTCAACTTCCAAAAGTGCTCCAAACATGACAGTTTTTAACACTTTTTACTTCCAAATGTGCTTCGCGCCACAGCGCCGTGCACTTTTTCCACATCTCAACTTCCAAAAGTGGTCCGAGACCNTGTTCGACCCTCCGGAGCCACAAAACATTGGAAAAACACAGTGTTTCGCGACTTTCCTACCTTTTCGCGCACCTGCATCTCTTCTCTTCTGACTTCCTCCTCTCTTATTTTCTCTCTTCTGACTTTCTCATCTCTGATCTTCTCACTTCTGACTTTTCTCACCTCTGCTTTTCAACCGTTTGTCGGAAGGTTTAGCTTCTAAACTTCCTTCGATAATTTTGTTCCCCAAATTTCCTAGCTTCAACGGCTTCAACGGCTTCAACGGCCGGGACGGGGCCCTTTCTCTCAGGAGCTGGGCCGCGTCTTGGAGGCCCTGGACGAGATGACCTGGACAGACGAGCGCTTGGATCAGATCCTCCGAGAGGCGAGCCCATGGCAGCCATGGCCATGGAGGGCCTAGACGTACTGGACCACTGGATCGATGACTATCTATAAATAACACATATGAAAAAATATAGAATAATATATCTATATAATTATATATATATATATATACGGGTATATCTAGATAGTATATATATATATATACATATATATATATATACATAGCTAATATAGGCACCTCATGTAAGATATGTGTATATTGTTAGATATATATATATATGGGTGCCCTTCAGAAAACAGCTTGAAGACAACATGGTGCCAACAGGCAGGAATGGCATGTTTTGTTTTTGTTTTTTCAGAATGTGTGGGTGATGTGGTTTGTTGATGTCCCTAAGACCACCAAGGGCCCCTATAACGGGGTCGTATGATTTTTCTTGTTGGAAATGGTGATTTGAGTTTCCCTGTCAGGCAATTCACTTTTGTCTCAACGCTAGGACTGAAGATAAGATGTTTCAATGACTTCATATTCAGGCGGATGCCAATCGCGATGGGAAGATCCAGTACGGTGAGTTTGTCCGATGGCTCTTCTCGGAGGGTGGTGGTCAGGCGGCACGGCACGTTCTGTTGAAAGTCAGAAACTTGGGCTCACCTCAGCCGAACAGACAGAAGTGGGTAACTGTATGGGTCACAATTTTGCAACCTTGTTGTCTTTTGAAATGCCCAATGAATTATGACCCAAGTGAAGTTGTTGTCTCAGATTGTTTGAGACTTTTTGCTGGCAGGCGGCCTTCTGCAGAACTGTCAAGGCATGGATTTGAAGGGGATTACCTGCCTGGCCATCACAGTTCAGGATTCCGTATTTATTCTGTATATAAAAAAAACAAATCGGATGATGATCCCCCAAACGATGAGCACTATTTGTTTCGGAATTTTCGGATGAGATCGACCAACTACTCCGCAGGATCTGTCCAAAGGCCTTCGTTTCCAAGTGGAAGCCTTGGTCGGACTGCGAGAGCTTTCTGCCGTTCCTGAGGCTGAAAGGCTGGAGCATTCCATAGCACTGCATGGCACTGCCAAGGGGGTCAACGACCCAAGGGGGTTGCATAGGTACTGCATAGGCGCTCCATAGTTGCATATGTTGCAGTCCAAAAATTGCATTGTGGAGGTTTCGGGGTTTGAACATTTAGAGTGGATGGCACAAAACATGACGGAGAAAATAGCTCGGTTTCAGATTTCTAAGAATCACAACACCTCACCTCCGGATACCTCCGGTCCAAGCAGGAAATCTAAGATTGGTCCACCTTTCAAGGTAGGGGGAGTTCTTGTCTACGTGCCTTTGTCTGTGGTCAGCTGGACAGGGATTGATACACTAATATGTTGCACTTGTGTTTTCACTAGTTGGCAATGGATTTTATGAGAAAACTTGCCAGGCCCCACCTGATCCACGGGTCCGCTTTTTCCCAGAAAAAATCCTGCATGGTTGGTCGCCATGCTCCCCAGTTTCAGGACATAGGACTTGCTTCTGACTTGTCGAATGCCGCTACGCCAGGAAGAAGGCTTTGGACATGATGTTGACAGTGTTGAACAAGATAGTGCAGGCGCGTGACGTGCAAAGGTTGAAAGTGGTGAAAGTCAACTGTGCCTGAACCGCCCAATCGATCGAAAGTTCTTGTTTACGTTGGAGTCTCGGATGTGGTTGGCATGTCCATTGCTGCTGTTGGCATGTTTCACCACTATGTTTTTCACACACGCGCTGAGTCTGTTGTTGGACGTCAATTGGGTATGGCTCAAATTGTCCACCCTGAAACAAGATGTTCAGCGCCAAAGAATCAAACCAGACTTACCAAATGTGTGGGTTGCTTGGTCCCCCATTTCTCACCCAAACCGATTTGACTCGCCATTTGCAGTCCAGACCTCTTTCCATTCAGTCCTAGAATCCTAAAGAGTAGCGGTAGCAACTGATGTCCACGCAGCTGTGCTTTGACAATTGATGTTTATGTGTGGCAGTTGGCTCAAAAATTCCTCCTGGGTGAAATATTCAGTTTTCTTCGGATGGGTAGCACATCAACCAACAAGGATATGCAGAATATGCACGCAATTGATGTGCAGGAGATGAGAGGCTGGCTGCAGAGGACCAGCAATCTGCTTCCAGGACCACTCCCAAGCAGTTCGATCATCACCTCGCTGTCTTTGGAACCACCTTCTCGACCTCAACCTCGTGGGCGACCATTGCCTCCAGAGACCCGTGAATGCACCACGACTGAGGTCACAGAGACCAGAGAGCGACATTGAACATGAGCCGGCAGTAGTCAAAAGGCCAAAAGGGGGAAGAGCGTGTAGAGAAAAATAGCTGTTGAAAGCGGCTGTTGCCAGGAAAGAAACAGAAAAGATATATGAAAGCATTCCTTGTTGCTATGATATTCATATGTTACACTGTTGATTTTGAGGAAAGATCCCAGCAGTTGTGCCGACAGTTGTTTTCCATCGCCACGACTAAGTTGTGGCGCCGTTCTGTCGATGGCAGGTTGCCTCGATTGAAGGAATCCAAGGAATCCAAGGAATCCAAGGAATCCAAGGAATCCAAGGTAACATTTGAACTTCATTGAACTTCAAAGCCTGTATTGCAAGCGTCTTTGAGCGTCAACAGACGCAGTTATATAGTTGCTTGCACTTCTACTTCTGGTGTGTCGAGATCTTGACAAGCCTTTGTTTCAAAAATGTGTCGTTGAGGTGTGTGGAGCCTAGACACATAGGATCTAATTCCAGCCACTGTATAGAATTTTCTCACTGGACCTTCGTGGCCGCGGAAAAAGTTGTGAAGCACACTCTGGCATGGGCCAATTGGTGCGTGAGAGACAGCTGGGGCAAACTGGACATTCCACCCAATTTGAGCATGGCAGGACAACGAATGCTGGTGTCACCTCCCATTTATGGTTGGTTCATGTTGGTTCCATTCGTTCCATTGGCTCCATTGATTCCATTCCACCCAGCCTTCTGCCCATGTGGAGGCTCCATGGGATTTCAAGCTTCGGAAATTGAGCAGTTCTGAAGATCCAGGAAAGACGCTGATGGCGACCAGGTGGAGAGCTGGGATGGAGCTTTCATTTCGATTTTTTTCTGACTTAGTAACTTTTGTAGATCTTAGTAATACTTTGAGGAATCTTACGGTTGTTATCTTAGAATTCTTACGTCTTATGTAATCTTGGTTTCCTGATAGCCAGGAAGTGTCCTCCACCGTGTCCTTCACAAACATCTGCCGTGCAGCGAACAATGAATAGTACACAGTACACTGTTTGTGAATTCGCGTGTCTTGTGCCTCGCACCCTTGCGCCTGGCTCAGGGGCTGCGATTGGCTGTTGGACCCTCAGGGTCGGATGTGGATATCGTGTGCATATTCCCCTCGATGCCTGGGCCATCTAGGCAACAATATTCCAGTCTAGGCCGGTCTCAAGACCCCCAGCAACTGCAAATAGCGCAATTCCCAGCAGGTTTTCTGCGGCAGGTTTCATCGATGACATCGATGTACCTCGGCCGCATGGCTGTGGTTCAACTGTGAGACAATGCAAAACAATTGTTGTGTTGAAAGCGGCAATCCTTTTTTTGAGGTGGGCTTTTGCTATATAAGACGGTTCTATATATATATATATATATATGTATGTATATATATGTTCTATACATAGGTAGATGATGGATCGTGATGGAACATGCAGATCATGCAGATACACAGCATTTTTGATTTTTCTTACAGCTTTCTTACAGCTTTTTTCATTTTCGCTTCGCCGACAGGAGCTCTCTCTGCCGTCTAGGACCGACCCCACCTGGCTCGTGGAGGAGATCCACATGGGTGATGTCACGGTGATGTCCAAAGTGTTTCTCGGCGGTGCAGCATGCTGCATAAACTTGGCATAAACCAATTAAGGCTGGAAGCGGCTGGAAATCGAAAACCTAAGAACTGGGAACATATTTTGATTACTGTATTTTTGATGGAAAGTCCATCAGTTGATAGTTGATATAGATCGAACATGATCGATATAGTCTATAGTCGTGTTTCTCAAGAAGCAGGCTTCCAGCTGTTCCAACCCACCAAGCTGTGTGATTTTGGCAGCTTTTGGAGGAGCTCATGAAGTTCAAGAAGAAGGATTGGGACCTGTCCGAGGCCGGGGCTGCTTGGGGTCTTGGGGTAAACGGACTGGTGAATCTTGCAGCGAACATGTTTAAACATGTTTAAAGAACTGGTGCTCCCAACATCTCCCACGCTTAAAGTGATGATGTTTTCCAAGGTATCCCAGATTGGCCATGTTTTTGAGAGCATCAAGGAGTTTCTGGATGGTTCATCCCTTTTTGGTCTCCAAATCCCATCTTTATTGGTACATAGTTGTAGAGATATTTACAAATATATCTCTACCGCAGCAACCGCAACACACCTAAATCGCCATCAACGTGATGCTACAAGGTGGAACCCCCGGAAGATTTCCCCGACAGTGTGCCATTGCCACCAGTGGAGAAGGGCAAACCGCCCAGGTGCGATGAGATTTTTGATGTCTGCGTGTGGGACATTTGGGTTTGTCCGAAAATATCCAGAAAGAAAGTACTCCCACATTGTTGGTTGATCACGAGTTTTTCCGAAATGAATGTAATTTTGGGGTACGCACTATTGCTGAACGAACACATTTTTGTTGGTTATGACCCCACAGCCACAATCATGATTCTTGGAGATTAGGACACGATGGTTGGTTGTGTCCATTCTTTTTTTCTAGTTTATGGTTAGGAAGTAGTGGATAGAGTAGATACACCAATGATGGTCTTCATGGAGCTATAGTTGCTCATGACACAACCAGTAGTTGGTTGTGACCGAGAAACAAATGGACTCATTACGCGAACTATTCTAGTGAACTGTTCCAACAGATGTGATTTCTTAGATTTTTGGATTCTTTTCCCATTCAATATTTGCAGCTTTTTTCTTCCGATTTTTCGGACGCCTTCAAGAGCAGAGTGCCTCATGCAGGTGCAAAGCGTTTCTGGGCGCTGGCAGCTCAGGAGGAGTTTTCACAATGTCATGCCACCATGTCCATGACCACGGTCATTTCGAGTGGAAAGACGTGGGTGCAGGTTGACACCAAACACCACATTCGAGAAAAAGTGACCATACTTGTTTCGCTTACAAGTGGTTTGGGGAACATTCCAACCAATCCATTCTGTTCAGCGATTTTGACAGAAAACCAGGGTTCCACTCTGAAATGACCCGTGCCCCATCGGTACAGTGGGTGGGTTAGCCATGGGTAGAGGCTTCCCCGTGGCGACAGGACATTTGGGCTTGTCTGAAAGTAAGGTACCCCTAAAGCCACTGGTTTACCATCACTTTCACCATGAAAATTGCAATCTTTGGGTATTCCGCATTTTGGGTCAAACCCAAACATCCCATCAAAATACACTACCCATTCATATTCCTACAAATATCGCCATTGCATAGTACCCCCATTGAGTTATGGCATATGGCATTATTTCTGCATTTATGGTCGGTTTTTTATAGCCATAAACCAACAAAAACGATCAGAAACCATCCATTTCCCATGGCATTTTCCATTCCCAAGCTGAGGCCTGCAAGGTGACGCCTCAGCTCCAACAGCTGATGGACCAGCTGCAAATGCTACCTGAAATGGACAAACGGACTGTGGGGCCAAGCCACCGGTGGGGCCGTGGTTTGGTTATCGAATATTTATATGACTTAAATGACTTTATCATGATTCTATATCAATTATGCTGTATATGATATGGAGACATGAGACAAGTAGATGGTCAACAGAATGTACATAGACATACAACCTGACGTGCTTTTGAGAGACACATTTGACACTTGATCAGTTTGTCGTTCCTCTGACTGGGATGATCAATCCAACGGATATTTTTGGAACGGGTTCAAATATGTTCAAATTACAACTTGCATTGGCTGTGTCACACGGCTGCCTCGTGCAGGACGATGGGAGGCAAGTGCATTGCCCAGACTTTGGCCATGGAGGATTTCATGACGGAAGAGGCGCTGACAATTTCGGTGAACACTGCTGGCTCTGTGTTGATATTGTGTTATGGCTGTTGATGGCGTTGACACAATTTCACAACATGTCACAACCGTCAGGTGGGGATGAAGCAGCTCCACCACAAATACTTCGTTCAAGGCGTGAAGGCCTTTGAGCTGACGAAGCCTTTGTCCGACTTTCCTGCTGACAAGGACCGGGAGGGGAGGAGTTGCAGCACGTGAAGTTGAATGTTGGGGTCGTTGAGAATATCATTGATAGAGTTATCAGATTATATAGTTACTTTGTTTGAGCAACATGATGCAACATGTTTTGACAGTGTTGGCTTTTGTTTGTAAATTGCTGCTGGGTCAGCCATGCAGCCCACACGAATCTGCTCTTCGCGGTGACTTTTCAAAACCAAGGTTGGGGTCTTGGAGGTTTAAGGAGGTACAGCTCAGTGCAAGCTTCGTTCTTTCCAGGAGCTAGTTTACAAAGGCGTGGGCCAAGACGGCCGCTCGCTTGCTCTGGAGCAATGGAATTCGATGGAATTCGCAGAATTTGACATGCATCGTTTCAGTCAGATACCGTAGATATCCTGGTTTTTGTTGACTGCATATCGCCACTTTAGCTGCTTAAATATCGGCTTTCTTGCCGGCCCCAGCCCGATCTAGCTTTAGAGAGACATCATTTTTCCCGTCATTTCAGCAACATTTCTGGTGTTGAACACCTAGGTCTGCCCTGCTCCTTCAAGGCATCTGTGAGTGAAATCCTGCAGTGGCAGTCTTCGTTTCGTACCTACTATGCTGACTGCCTCAGATGGTGAGATGTTGGACCTTCAACTGTACCAGTTGACTGCTTTTGATGCGGAACAGGGATGAGTTGAACGTCCTGGGTTCAGCATCCCTGAAACCTCCATCGTTTTTGGCCCCGCTTGAATGATCTTGAATGATGATGTGCGAGAACTGATTTCGAAGGGTCAGTTTTCCTTGTGATTCCCTCGTTGTCAGAGTCATTCTGATTCGGTGGTCTGCAACCTTTCTAATCATTCAGTTTTCAACCCTTTTGGATCCTTTTGGATGATCTTCATACCAAGTTCGACTCCAATTTTTTGGGAGTTTTCTACATTATTCCACCATATTCCATAATCCATCAGCATTTTGCAGTTGGTTTGCTTATCTGAGGCCTCAGACATTTATGTTGGCGAGGAAGGCAAAGACCTTGTGAGCCAATCTCTGCAAGGAAAATCCGAGGTCCGAGTGCCAAAATGCTATGCTTTGGCACATGATGAACCAATGCTATGCTTTGGAGATGGCACTGATTCGAAGCACAGAAAGCTTGCCTGCATCCTATAGGCACAGCCTTTGTTCGGTTCTATAGGCTATAAGCGTTTCAATTTTGAAACTTCACCCCCCGGCTTGCCCGGGAACTACTTGTGTATGATATAGATATATACTGTGTATATATATATATATATATGTACATATTATATGGGTGATCATGAAAATTCAGTAGATTGAACCAATGACTACTGATTGTTTTTTTTCCTTGTTTAAGTCATGCAAATGGCAAAGGACCTCTGCTTCACTCAGGCAGGCGAAGAAGCCTGGAAGATGAAGTTTGCCATCAGGCAGGAACCCAAGTTCTATAGTCTCTTTGGACGATTTATAGCACAGCACCCTCAAACAACCTCACCATGAATGATTGTAAATAAATATTGGGGAAAGCCTACAAAATGGTGGCCTTAAATCAGGTGCACGATTTTTCTCACCCATCCATTGGGTCCATGTGGCTGTGGCTCCAAATCGATTGCTTTCCAGGTCCATTGGCACCCCGTTTGAGCCACACTCACTTCATTAGATGATCCATGTGGATCCATGTGGTACGTCACGACCTCAGGTGCAGCACAAACCCGGTGATCATGCGCTTTGATGGGCGCGTGATCGCACGGGAAGTTGGAGATCCAACCTTGACGCGGATCCATTTGGTGTCGGTCTGCGGCATTGACTTTGCATCACGGGTACATGACCATGTGGATTTGACGCACTACATTAAGAACTGGAAGGAAGTCTACATCTTTGATGATCCTTGACTGCAGACTTGGGATCTGTGGCAGAGAGGGCTTGAGGGCTTTTATGGCTTGATACATTTTGGTACCTTCGAAAATCGACAAACCAGCATGTTTCAAGTATGTCTACTCCACTGGCTTGCTGGGTCCTGGTTTCAGGCCCGCATCCCATATTTTTGTAAATCAACACTTCAATTCGCATTGGTAGAATTTCTCATTCTTGTCCGTCACCTTCCCACTTTGGTGGGTTGAATCCCAATTTTTTGTTTGCTCTCGCACGATCCCCTGCAGTGAAATTACCTGAGACAAAACGAGTTTTCCAAATGTTTTCCCATGGTTTTCGCGGCTGTGGGACACCGAGACACCAGGACGAAGGCTATCCCAGCGTCAAGCATGGCCGTGACTTCGAGCTGAGTGGGAATCCCGCGCAGCTCAACGTCTCCAAGACTCTTTACGACTTGTGACTTGGATTGGCACAGCCCACGGGTACGGATCAAAACTTCAGAGCCCAGGGGACCAGATTGTAGGCATGGGTCATTGATGGTCATTGATTCATTTGGTAGATAGTCAACCAGGAATGGCGTTGGGTTTCCAACATGAGCTGCACACAGTTCCTTTTGTCCAGAAATGATTTGATGCCGAGGGTCAGTGATCCATCAGAGAGTCTATACTTACAGCCATACCACATGTCGATCTGTTGCAGCCTTTCGCTGAGGAAAAAGATGTGCAGGTTGCGGCTGCGCGCTCAAGACGATTTAGGCCTGCTGTGGGTCACAATTTCAGACCCCAAGTTCAAAATTTGAGACATATCGACAATCTGGACCCACACAAATCTCGAAGCTGCGAATGGTGTTGTTTCTTCAAACTCGGCTATGGTACTCATGGTATGGATTGGATTTCTAATTGTATAATCTATATCTTAATATATATATATATATGAATATATGAATATATATATATCAATACATGGTATACAGCGGTATACAGCGGTATACAGCGGTATACATGTTTCAAACAACTCCAGGGAAGCAGCCAGGAATCCAGGTGGTTGTGGAGGTGGGCCTGGGGCTGGGCGTCTTTGCTGGTGACGCCCTCGGCATTGGCAACAACGTGCGCCAGCTCTCAGCCCCTGGGCGAAATGGGAGAAATATGTGGAAAAGTTGGAAAAATATCATGAAATACCCTGAATACTCAGAATGAGCAACATTTTATCATGTTTTATCCACAACTCTTATGGATTTCTTGTGTTTTTTTTGTTGAGAATTCATATAACAATTACAACAATGAACAAACTCTGGATTTCTGCTCCAAGGCCATGGCCATGCAAAAAGTCTTGGAGGAGGAGCAGTTCAAAAACATTTGCCTCGTGGTGCTTTCCTTGCACCTCAGCGGCCTCAGCGAAGTGTTTCGTGCGGCCATGAACAACCCCCAAAATGGTGGGAATCATCGAGGAACGATGGTCTTTCCTTTTTGGGCTATAAAAATGTACAAAATATACTGCTACGTTGCTACCATCAGACAAGGGATCTATCAGAAAGATCCCTTCAACCAGATGGAGAAGGTCAAAGGTGCCCAAAGCTGCCCAAAGCGCCCAGGGTCCCGTTAAAGTGGCCGAGGCCAGTGTTCTACCAGAACGACAACTACGACTTCTATGAAAAGATTTTCAGTCGTGAAGACAGTGGCTACCAGGGCACCGTTCCGGTTCTGTTGATGGACCAGGTCGGAGTGTCCAAAACCATCTCAAGATGTTGAAGCAATGCAAAATTCAGGGTTTAGGCAGAAGCAATTCGGACCCCAAAGAAGCTGCAAACACTTTAACAGAGGAACTTCTGTTTTTGGGAATTCTCCAAGTTTGAAAAGAAAACCATTTGACTGGCGTTTGCCAAACTATCCCAATCTCATCCAGGACATGCACGCCATCGCAGTGGCAGCTGCTGGTTGCTTGCTGGCATGCTAGCTGTTTGGCGGAATGGTCACCTTGTAGAATTCCCTGATTGCGGTGGTCTGAAAAATTAGTAACCCCCATGATCCCCCATGATAGATTGGTGTTTGTCTTTTTGGTCGGGGGGTAGTTCCTCCATTTTGAAAAAAGACTCAAATATGGCGTCAAGTTCTCAAAAGCAAAGCTAGCTATTTCGCAAAGGACATGTGATCTCATTTGCATGAGGGCTCCATGAGGGCATCATGATTTTGATACCGAGCTCGACATTTCGAAACTTTCAGAGCCGATCTTCAGTCGCAGATCCAGGTATGGGCTTTACTGTTGGTGAGCTCAACCCTGCAGATTCCCATGGCGTCTTTGGGGAGCCTGGAAGCCAAGGATGAAACATCCAGGATAGTGAGCGAGGGCCGTCTGGATTTTGTCCTTTCGGCTCCAAACTATTGAACGGATGATGAAAATGGAGGTGCTCAACAAACCATTGGGTTTTGCCTACTAACTCCATGTGTAGAAACTCCTGGTGGGGTCTCTGATGCGTGCGAAATTCCATCTGTTTTGGGTTGGAGCATTCTGGATGACTCCGCAACAGTCTGGCTGAGGTATTGGCAGAACTTTGGACCTGGCACAGAGGAGACTTTCACAGTGTAGAGTTCCCAAGGTAGAGCGCATGGATTTGGCTAAAGTGCTTAGGAGATCTTGGGAGCAAGTTCGATGCGTGCCTCTGGTCTTTAGAGATGTTTCCTTCTGCAGTCTCACGTGTCTGGCTGGAACACCCGCCATTTCAATTTTTGAGTGGGATCCACAATCCGGGGATGTTCAGTCAATCTTTTTGGTGGCCATATGGTCATGTTACAATGCACACTGCTCTGCTCAACGCAGGAAAAGCTGGCCTTGACCACCTGTGGTCTGTTAACGCAGCATCATGTCGCCATCTCAAAGCTTGGGGAACTGGATGAGGTGGTTGCTCTCTGGTAAGCAAATATCGCAACGGAAACTTGCATAATGATTAATACTCACTTGTATATTAGATTGAGCGCGTACGAATTGAATTTTTCCACGCCGCTACTCAGCCACTCTGGCTGAGTGGTGGCTGAATGGTGGCTGAGTGGCTCAGTGAGTGATGTTACCTTTGAGTCTGGGGTTGGGGGGTGGGGTGGGGCTTAAAGGGAGCCACCTGAAAATCCGAGCTGCCACGTGAAACGAGGCTGTGAATCCTTCTGTGACGGACAAGAGTAAGTACATTGCGGTAGATGTGCCTGAGCCCACCCGGTGAAGTTCTTATCCGGTCAAGGCAAAATCCACAGAACATATGTTGGAAGTTTTCAGTTTAGATGTATTCGGATGTCCGAAAATTGGGGATCAACTCCCAAAGAACCACACCGATTTGGTTGGCACTTTCTTTTAAGGCTTTCACAAGTCCTGGAACCCTTCAGATTTTTTTTCTGGTTTTCCTAGATACAATTTTGGGCCGCCAGTCCTTCCACCTATATCCAAGTGGGACCTAAAGAACTCACTTTCTACATTGTTTCACTCAGTGCAGGGCCAACGTTTGCCTTGTCACTCTGGATGACCTGCAACTGAATCTGGAGTATTTGCTAGAATTTTGATTAAACACATCACATGAAACATAGGCAGAATTGGTGACTACTCAGGGAAGGGCCATCCCAGGTTTAGCGAGTCATAAGTAGACCCTGGAGTCAAAAAAGGCACGATGAAGTCCGGACATTTTGAAGTTTGCTTTGCTTTGTTTTGCTTTGTTTTGTGTTTGCCGGTCAATGATTAGTTCAGTTCAGATCCAAGTCCGTCAGCTCCCAGAGTTTTTCCATCTCCCAAGGCGCGGCCGAAACCTTTTCGTTTCGAACCATGGCCATGGAGGATGCAGTGATGGAAGAACCTGATGACCCTGCGACCTTCGCGGATCTTTCGGTGATTTTTGCCGTTTGTGCTGGAAAGGCTGGACGCTGTGGTATTGCCTATGTGGATTTGGAGGATGCAGAGCGGGTGCTGTGCGTGGCGGACGTGATGGATCCCGACTTTACTCAGTTGGAGCGCGGCGCAACTGCAGATTGAGACAAACTTGAACCGATGATTCAAACATGCCAGAATGGGACACGTCTATTTTTGGTCTGATTGTACAGCGTTTGTTGCTTTTAATTGCGCTGCAAAATCAAAGTAGTGTAGTTGCATCTTGGTGCATTTTCCTTCCCAATTTCCATACCTCACCATTTCGGGATGTCTTGCGCTTCCGGCGGGCTAGTGAGAACACCACAGTAGAGTCACCCAAAATCTAGCGCCACAGGTTGGTTTTAGACACATCAATCCTACTTGAGATGATGATCCTAAACGACCTTCGTATTTTTTAGATGGTCTGTCAGTAAAAATCCATCAGCTCAGTTGCAGAGGTTCATGAAGCTTCATGAAGTTTCTACATATGTTTTAAAAGGATTTTGTAGGTATATGATATACTCCACCACTGGGCAACTTCTATCAGCTTGGCTCGCCATGCTCGAGGTCTGAAGCAGCAGCTCCTTGGCCAGCGCCACTTGGGCGCTGCGACGGCGCGGCAGGGGCTGTGCGTGTTGCCCTCGCGGTCGCCGGTGGAGTTGGTGGAGACGGCGGCACGACCCCTGACTCGCACAACTCAGGTGCTGGGATGTTGGGAGATGTGGCAGTCTGGGGGCTGTCCCGATGGATCAAATTTTGCAGCATCAAGAATCATCAAGAGTCAAAATTGGAATAACTTCATGGATTTGAAATGATTTTAATGGCTTGATGATGGCTTGATGCTCCTTCGGCGTGTTCCGCCGGCCACCATGGAAAGAGCATGAAAGAGCTATTCTACAATCTGCAAACAGCACTTGCACAGGCCTAGCAAGAACATGGTTTTGTGTATAACTGTATAACATAGTTTTTGTGTAAAACGGCGTTTTGTGTAAACCATGGCTTTTACGCAAAACATGATTTTGTGCAAACCATGCTTTAAACTTAAACCAAAGCAAGAGTGTGTAAGCCGGGGTTTTGGAAAAGGCTATGTAAAGAAAGGTGGGGTGTGTAAAAGGTGTTCTGCACAAGAGGCAGTGGATAGACAGGCCTCCTGGATCAAGTATTGGATATAAGAAACAACATAGCACACCGATGGCAAACACAGGAAAAAAGACGGAGAGCCAGCACTTCAGCAATTGTGGGCCTTCCAATGCATCCTGCGAAGGTTCTTCCCTAGGATGAACTGGAGGATATCTTGAGTAGACGGTGATCCCTGAAGTGGACCTTTGTCTTCGGACGTCGAGGGGGGGGGCGGCAACTCCTTGGAGGGGACTACGCTTTGAGGCCTGGAGGGTTGTCGGGTCGATGTATCTATTGATTGAAGGTGGGAGGGAAAATTTTGCATGAATGATTCATGCCATATTTTCAGCATTCAAGACAGCATGTTGCATGTTAGCCGTGGTGGCGCAGAACGTTTATTTCCGGCTGTTTCTGCGCGATTCTGCCAGGTGGATGACATGCTTCATCGTCGTGACGAAGGCAAAGAGCTAGGCCATTCCGACCTGGATGGATGGGTTGATGCGACACACGCACGCACACATACATCATACATACACATAATGTATACTTGTATACCTAAATACATCAATGAAAAGATTTATATTTATTTATTTATATATAAATGTATACATATTTAGTTAAATAGATGCATATTCATCTGGTCGTGCAGGCCCACGTCTCTTTCTTTTACACACACACACACATATATATATATATATGTATAGAGATATGCATATATGTAAGTATAGAGTATTACATGTTTCTCTTTCTGACGCTTCTGATTAAAACATGTTAAAGTAAGCAGTTGCAATTTTAAAGTTTAGCGTTGATCGTGCTGTTTTTTAACAACCCAACATGAGATGTCCTTCATATCCCAGACCATTCCTGCGCAATCGTTCTCTTGTCGCCACCGTCTTTGCGGAGGCCTGGCCACGGCGCTCCTTCGAACAAGACAAGCAGGCAGGTTCACATCAGTGATGGACTAAATTTGCTGGAAACTTTGATCTATAAATGGATAATAACTCACTATCTCCGGTAGTACCTGAGTTGGCTTCGGAAACCTCCAAATGGATAGAACATGATATAACTATAACCATGTCACAAATTCCCTTTAGTCGGGATATAACCTTCATAACTATTCATAACTTAAAACCATGGTAACTGGAACTGCACTTCCACGTAGAATCTTGGTGAAAAAAACGTACCCTCTGGTTAATTAACAGGTGGACACTGAATGGCATACTACCGTTTTTTAATGGAAACTCATCTTCTAACCCCAACTCATGCCAAAGTCTATGCACATTTTGGGGAGGGTAAAACATTCATAGGATCAAATCAAGTTTCATATATATTGGAACATGGCGAATAGACCTCATTATAAAGTCCCACGCACCTGAACAGCCACTGTGACATGGTTAGACCCTTGATACCATCATTTGCACTGACGTTGGAGTGGGGTCGTAGTAATTCATCAGCTAAACATGCTTTAAAATGCGATGGTTTTGAAGAATGACAGGCACACCGCAAGTTTGCACGCAGCTCAAGCTCCTGCCTATTCAGCCTTGTTTCAAATTCATGGCGAACACCATGTTCCCGGCTGAGGTGTGCCGGCTGATTTCGTCATACGCCCCGGTCGGCCAAGAGCTGGCGGTTGCCAACTCGGTCTTCCGGACGACCGCGCTGATGCGCGTCGTCGCACGGGACAGCCTCCTGCAGTGTGCAGGGATTTGGCGAGTTGACGGTGGTGCTGAAGTGCGTTCGCGCATTTGGGAGGAGGGCGACGGCAGGGCACCACCCTTTATGCCGGAGTATGTTCGCCCCGAGCATGTCTGGTGGCATATGATGCCATACCTGCCGCTTCGCATCCTCCGGGCTTTGNGACGGCAGGGCACCACCCTTTATGCCGGAGTATGTTCGCCCCGAGCATGTCTGGTGGCATATGATGCCATACCTGCCGCTTCGCATCCTCCGGGCTTTGACACCCGAAAGCGGGGCCCGAGTGTTGCTCACCAGGGACGTGGACGATGTCGTCATTTGCAAGTCCAAGAAATATAAAGAAAAAGGTGGGCAGCATGGGAGCAATCGCCTTCTTAAGCATCAAACACATTAAATAGAATAATAAACTAAAGAAAAAATCAATAAATAATTAATGTAATCACATGTGCCCGCATATGCACATGTACATATATGCATATATTGTATATTCGTGTACCTTGTGATACACTTGGTTATTTTTAATCCCCCAGTGATGTGACTCAGGGAGGGGGTCAGATACCCCAGAACAATATAATTTTCCAAAAAAAAAGTGGAGACACCCAGCCATCTAGGGAAAACAAGAAAGCCCACATATTCAGAAGTGATTTCCACCATCTCGACTGCAAAATTACTTTGCAACTTTTGGACATTGAAATGAAAACCATGATAATATATAGAATGGGTTGGGTATCATATGGCACCAAGCAAATATAATCGTAGGTACCCAAGGCAATCCGTGTTATCCCCATGATTCCCATGTGTTGTCGGGTCGATCTGTTGATTGAATGTGGGACGGAAAATTTTGCTTCAATGATTCACGCCATACTTTCAGCAATCAAGATAGCATGTTGCATGTTAGCCGTGGTGGCGCAGAACGTTTATTTCCGGCTGTTTCTGCACGATTCCGCCAGGTGGATGACATGCTTCATTGTCTGGGCGAAGGCAGAGAGCTAGGCCATTCCGACCTTGATGGATGGGTCGATGCAACACACACATGCATACATAAATATATATATATATATAAATATCTATAGATATAAAAAACGTATTCAATGAATACTGTTGACGTTGTGAAACATTTGGTCATGTAAGCACGTGTATCACTTTTACACACACACACATATATATATATATAGATATATATATATATATAGAGAGATATGCAAATATGTAAGTATAGAGTACCAGTAGTATCGCACAAGGCGGCGGCGGAAGTTTCAAGAATAGGAAAACTGTAGGAGAGGTGCGTTGCTGTGAATGATGGATGGCAGAGCGAACCCACTGATGGACCGACACGTGGCTGGAGGCAGCGCAGTGTTGTTGTGGTTGTAGTTGTCGTTGTAGTTGTTGTAGTTGTAGTTGTAGATGTAGATGTAGTTGTGGTTGTAGTTGTAGTTGTAGTTGTTGTAGTTGTTGTAGTTGTTGTAGTTGTAGCTGTTGTAGCTGTTGTAGCTGTTGTAGTTGTAGTGGTTGTTGTGGCTGTAGTTGTAGTTNTGTTGTAGTTGTTGTAGTTGTTGTAGTTGTAGCTGTTGTAGCTGTTGTAGCTGTTGTAGTTGTAGTGGTTGTTGTGGCTGTAGTTGTAGTTGTAGTTGTTGTAGTTGTTGTAGTTGTTGTAGTTGTTGTAGTAATGTAGTTGTAGTTGTAGTGGTAGTTGTAGCTGTCATGTAGTTGAAGTTGTAGCTGTAGTTGTTGTATAGCTGTTGTAGTTGTAGTGGTAGTTGTAGCTGTCATGTAGTTGAAGTTGTAGCTGTAGTTGTTGTATAGCTGTTGTAGTTGTAGTGGTTGTTGTGGTCGCAGTTGTAGTTGCAGTTGTAGTCGTAGTGGTAGTTGTAGTGGTAATGTAGTTGTAGTGGTAGTTGTAGTGGTAATGTAGTTGTAGTTGTAGTTGTGGTTGTAATTGTACTTGTGCTTGTAGTTGTGGCGTAGTCACATCCAAACNAGTTGTAGTGGTAGTTGTAGTGGTAATGTAGTTGTAGTTGTAGTTGTGGTTGTAATTGTACTTGTGCTTGTAGTTGTGGCGTAGTCACATCCAAACTTCAAAAATCGCCGCGAAACCCTCAGTATTTAACACTTTTGACATGGAAATGTGCTTCGCGCCACAACGGGGTGCACTTTTTCGACATCGAATCATCATCGAATCTTCAAAAAGTGGTCCGAGCATGTGGTGTTTTTAACATTTTCACTTCCAAATGTGCTTCGCGCCAGAAAGCCGTGCACTTTTCGACATCACAACTTCCAAAAGTGGTCCGAGCTTTTGGTGTTTTCAACATTTTCACTTCCAAATGTGCTTCGCGCCACAGCGCCGTGCACTTTTTGGACATCTCAACTTCCGAAAGTGCTCTGAGGCTGACAGTTTTTAACACTTTTCACTTCCGAATGTGCTTCGCGCCACAACGCCGTGCACTTTTTCCACATCTTAACTTCCAAAAGTGGTCCGAGACCGTCAGTTTTTAACACTTTTGACTTCCAAATGTNCGCCACAACGCCGTGCACTTTTTCCACATCTTAACTTCCAAAAGTGGTCCGAGACCGTCAGTTTTTAACACTTTTGACTTCCAAATGTGCTTCGCGCCAGAAAGCCGTGCACTTTTTCGACATCACAACTTCCAAAAGTGGTCCGAGCATTTGGTGTTTTCAACATTTTCACTTCCAAATGTGCTTCGCGCCACAGCGCCGTGCACTTTTTGGACATCTCAACTTCCAAAAGTGCCCTGAGGCTGACAGTTTTTAACACTTTTCACTTCCGAATGTGCTTCGCGCCACAACGCCGTGCACTTTTTCCACATCTTAACTTCCAAAAGCGGTCCGAGACCGTCAGTTTTTAACACTTTTGACTTCCAAATGTGCTTCGCGCCACAACGGCGTGCAATTTTTCATCTCTCATCTACCGACATGTCTCCGCACCCGCCGCTTTAGCGAGCCTACTTTTCGACCCTCCGGAGCCACAAAACATTGGAAAAACACAGTGTTTCGCGACTTTCCTACCTTTTCGCGCTCCTGTATCTTCTCTCTTCTGACCTTCTCATCTTCTGACTCTCTCCATCTTCTGACTGTCTTCATCTGCTGACCTGCTTTTCTATCTGTCCATATTGTCGGAAGGTTTAGCTTCTAAACTTCCTTCGATTACATGTTTCTCTTTCATTTGACGCTTCTGATAAAAAACATGTTAAAGTAAGCAATTGCAATTTAAAGTTTAGCGTTGATCGTGCTGTTTTTTAACAACCCAACATGAGATGTCCTTCATATCCCTGCAAAAGACCATTCCTGCGCAATCGTTCTCTTGTCGCCACCGTCTTTGCGGAGGCCTGGCCACGGCGCTCCTTCGAACAAGACAAGCAGGCAGGTTCACATCAGCCTGATTGCGGCATCTTTTTTTTCACATCTTTTTCTTCAACTATTACCTTCCGGAATGTAGAGGAGTAGAATCAAACATGAACCTCTGGCCCGCACATGGATTTTCATACATTTTGCATGTTCCATTCGTTTCAAAGATAAGGGAAGGGGATAAATTGGAATGACACTTGGTTTCTGTATCAAGCGATGCAGGGTGCGCATTGCATGAGATTCTAAGCCCGGCCGCAACTGCTGCTTTTTCGGCCCGAGTGCTTGGCTGTACCTGTGCAAGATACGACAGTTCGAATCTCTCTCTTTGTTTCCTTTTGCCGTCATGGCTTCTTCTTGCCTGGTTGTCATTGTGGTGCCGCAGGAGCTTGGTTTCTTTGTTAGCTTTTCAAGATGCTTTCGAATTTGTACGCACCCGCTATACGTGCTGCATCTTTTGTTCTTATTTAGGATCTGCATTCGCGGGAGTTCACATGGCTTGCGCATTGTCTTCATGTTTCTGTCGTTTGTGAGGACTTCGTTTGGTCTTGCGAGACGGCTTGGGCTTCGCAAGTCGACGCCCTTGATGAAGAGGCGCTTTTGGTGATTAGATTGAGCGAGCTGTGCCATTTGCACCCATGTGCTCCCTGCAATGTAGTATGTGTTCGTCTTGGCAGGAGCACCAGTGTCGGGAGGCAGGGTTTCAAAGCATTGTTCCAGATTGCATCATCTCTTTCTGCACGCTTGCGCGCGAGCAGTTCCTCGACTGGCTCCAGACCGGCGTCCAGGCGCCGACTGCCTTGAATGACTGCATGGCGTGGGTGGTGCATGTGGGCTTTGAACTCTTACACTTGCAGGTGCCTTCGGCCAAAGCTGTGGACGCCGGCGCTGCCTGCCGAAGTGGCACTCGCCACGGGCCACGAATGCCATAGCTGGAGAAACCCTGATATTTTAAAGTTGCAGCGCCTGACAGGTGGGATGCAGCAGCGGCAGCAGCCGGAAGGAAGAGGCGAGAGCCTTGTCAACATTTTGCTGAAAAATACCCCACACACACACGCACTACGTCCCAGGCAGTCTCTGATGAGGAGCGGGCATGGCGGAATGCCCGCAACCGCGCCAAAGCGAAGGCTGGCATGTTTCTATTTCGTTCCGCCAGCATCCTCGCTATTATTCAACTTTCAAATTGAAATTTGATGTCATATGTCCACGCGCTTTGGCTTTCAGGCGGCGAAGTTCCGCCAGCCTCTCCACAAGGCCGCCCGTCCTTCTGCCGGGCGCCCGGGCAGCTTGCAGTTTCTAGGTCCGAGAGTACAACTTGCAACCTATGCGCGTCACCTTTTTTTCAACACTAACACGGACATGGTGTTATTATATCGGCACGGGGAAGTGTGGCGATCCGAGGCGGCGCCGGCTACCGCGTCGCTCGCAGGGTGCTCAGACTATGGGCGTTTACTTTGATCACTTGCGTCCAAGCGTTGCAAGTTTTTCATTCAATTTAAATCCACTTCATGTCTGCTGCTGGCTTGTAGTCAGGCGGCTCCGGCTGTGGCCCCCGCTCCCGCCTGTGTTGCAGCCTCAAAATTAAATAAAAACATCGTTTTTTTTTGCTTTTTGGTTTTGGTTCCGCGCCTGGTGTGATCGCATCCCTTTGACAGTGTGCACGGCTCGCGGGGTCAGGCGAGAAAGGCAGACTCGTCTTTCATGCGCGCGCATGCCCGCCAAGGCGCCAGCAAGGCTGTTTTATGAATTTCATTTAATGTTAACGCTTTTTTTGGGTGTGCAGTTGTCGAGTTCAAGTTAATTTCCGCCTTTTCCCTTACCAGGCCGTTGTTCGGCCGCCGGCCGCCTTCCCTCCAACAGTGGCGGGCTGAAGGGCAGGCTGGGCTCACCGGCTCACTCAGTCTTTTGATTTCGCGTCACGTGTTTCTTTATTAGCTTTCCTATAGATTGCCGACCTTTGCGCAAGGCGCGCCACGCATGGGGTCCGAATCGGCCAAGAGCCTAGGCGTTAGCGGGATTTCAGTTTGTCACTGGTGATGTGGTTGCGTTACTGCACCTTGACACCGTTTCGCCGAGGCTGAGCCATTTCCTTTCGCGCAAGGCGGGCGGAAGGGCAGTAAACGATGTGTTGCAGTAAGACCATAGCATATTTGGGTCGCACATATATATACATATATATATATATATATATATATATATAAAGAGATAAATTTGTAAATCCATTTGTTTCTCTCCTTACACTCTTTGGCGCGCCCGCGCCTCATTCTTCCAGGAGATGAATCAAAGGGCGCATGCCACGAACGGCAACACAGCCCCAACCTCAGCAAGTTCTGGGCACGTAGTAGCGCGAGCTATGTTGAGAGAGATGTGGGCAGAGTTGAGCCCAGCACATCGTGACAGAAGATGAAGACGAAAAGCACGAAGAGGACGGTGACGACGAAGACTTAAGAAGAGCTACGCCAACGGAGGGGAGGGGGGGGTGGGTTCAAGTCAGACGAGGCAAAAGTCCGCGCCAAGGGGAAAGTCTAGACAGAGACAAAGACAAGACAAACAGTACAACGACGAACAAGCAAGATCCACAAGACACGCCGGCAGGCCGGCGGCTTCAAAGTTGTGGCTTTTGAGCAGTGCTTAGCAAATCATTGCTTACATTAATGACACAGGTTGATCACTCTTGTGATGGATGGTGGCTCGTGGTGCCAGACATTGACTGAAGCCCTTGGCAGGATGATGATGGGAACGAGCCCTTCCCCACTACCTTGGTGAAGGCTGGCGACTTTGCTGTGGAAGGAGCGAAGCTACGACTGGCGCAGCTGTGGGCAAAGCTTGACCAGGATTTGCCGTGCAACATGGCGTGACCAAGTGACCTTAGGCCGAAATTCGAGGGAACTAAGCATCCTATAAATATATCAAATGCAAACGTGCACAGTAGAACTGCAGTGGTTGTGCACGTTGTGACATCGTTGAAGAGGAAGAGGAAAAACAACAAAAATTGTGAAATTATGAACAAACGCACAAGCTGCACAAACCACTCAGTGTTTCATGTCAACGTGTTTCTTGGGTTCCTTGGCTCCAAACCCTTTCGAGGCACTCCTCGCAGCAGTCCGCTGGCAGCTTTGGATGGAAATGAGCAGTTGCTTCGTGCGGCTGGCGGTCTATTGCGCTTTCTTGAGCAGAATGCGACTCTGCTGGGGGATTTGCAGGGCCGATGGCAAGGGCCATGTGTCCAGGAGAGCTTTCAGTTGCAGAGATTAAAGAAATGTTTTATTTAGGTGAATGCATTTTGCACCATGTCTGATTTGCATGGCATGCTCTTTCTTTATTTTTTCTTGATCTGATTGCTTGTTTGGAGGACATTCGCATTTTCTCACCGGACGATGCTGTGTTTGTCGATACCCAGACCATGATTGCCCTTCAGATTTTCCAGGACCGCAGGGTTAGTCGTTCAACAGGGCGAAGTGTGGAGCTTCCCCGCTCTGTGATTCCTGTTCTTTTCTTGCTTTACAAGATACTATTTCTTTGGTATATAGTAGCCATGTCTAGCCATGTTTCCAACAATTCCCAAGTTGGATCTTGGAGTCTTTCGCTATTGGATCGCTCCTTTGACCTTTCTTGAAGCGAATGCAGATCCAAGCCCTTGAGAACCAAGTTGGGCCCATGCTCAACGGTAGAGCATTGTAAGGCATTGGTATGGGTTAAGTATATTCACCAATGTGCAAATAGGATTTGTTCAACAATCGCATCATTATTTCAGAATTTTTGTGATGCCCCATAATATGGCCATATGAGTCATATCGCCGTGGATGAGTCAGGTCTCCTCATCTGCCATGGATGACATGGGCGCCTCAGGAGCAGCACAACCTGTTGATGAGAGCTTCCAACAGGCCTGATTTAATTCGGATTCAGAAACTCCACTAGATTCAGAAACCACGGATTCAGAAACTGGATGCCGGATTCAGAAACTACAGATGTTGTATTCAGAAACTACTTCTTGGTTTGGGGTCTCTTTAGGGTTCATTTGGGGTTTCTTTGCGGTTCACTTCAATTAGGGTTGGTTTCGGCTTTCTTTAGGTCCATAGTCAGTCAATCGAGAAACTATCTGTTTCGGCATCTCCTTTCCTGGTTGCTGAAGACACAGTTGCGCCGAAGGCTTGTTCCACGCTCGTTTCCGACTACCGTGACAGGCCTTCGGAGGGCCTCTCGTTGTGGAGCCTCCTGGAGCCCCTGGTGGCCTCCCCATCGGGTGCCAAGCAGCTGAAACGTTGGTTGCAACAGCCGAGCACCTTGGAACTTCAGAGATTGGTTTTTGGTTGGAACGTATTGGAATTTGTTGGGATATGTTGGAATTCCATGGAATTCTGGTTTGATGATTTGAGTATATTTAATGACATTTAATGCATATACACTTCATTGTTTTGGTGACCTTGACTCCCAATTCATTGATATTAGCAGTGGCTTTCTGTCTTAGATGAATTGTGTAAATGAGATGGCTCAAGACGACCCGCATTGAAGAATTGGATCACTGATATTCACAGCAGAAGTTGGGACAAATTGAGACAGTATCCAGATACAACTCAAATTTGGAAGATTGTGAGTGGTTGTGATGGTACTTTCTTCCATTCTTTTTTCCAGCCAAATTTGGGAGATCTTGGCCGGTGTGGTATTTTTTGCACTTTTCATAATCTTTCCCACCACTTTGGGAAATTGAAGGGAACGTAGGTGAAAAAAGTATTAGACCATCCATATTAAACCAAATTAAACTAGATGAATTGCAGCATTTTGATCCACTTTGGATGGGAAACTCTCCCATCCCCCGTTTCAACGGACGCCGAGGCCGCCAGGTAGAGCTGCTGCAGCAGCGGCAGGATGCTGTGGAGCAGCTGATCTCGTTGCTGGAGGGCCCCGGGGCCGAGCTGGTCCCTGGGAGAATGGTGGTGCAGTCTGGTTGTAGATCATCTGTAGATATTTTAAGATCTTAAAACATACAATATAATACAATATATACGTTTCATATACGTGTATAGCAATAGATACATATATGTATATATATATATAGATACATATTCATGCTGTGTCCAATCTATATGGTTGGTTATTGGCAAGGGTGCAGATTGGTAATTATTGCTTTTGGATTGATTCTGATGTTCATGTCCGTAGCCGATGCATTGCGCCGGCATGCTTGACAATTGAACTCAAGCAATCAACAAAGCCATAATGTAATGTGATATGTGACATATGCTATATACATATGAAGACATTCAGAGCATACATAGTACATACACACCTCATCGATTTCCACGACATGCGAACTTTACCCAGGAATCCGACCTAATCTCGTCGTGGCAGACCCAGGTTCGCCAGCTTCACCGTGAGCTCCGAATGATGCAGGACCTCCCACGGCTACTGGCGCGCATGTCACCTGGCATCGGAGCGGCAGTGGTAAAAAACCGTTTGTTGTTGGTAGAGATTGCAGGATGACCACGACTACATAGATTTCATTTGATTTGAAGTCATACATACTTCATTTTCATTTCCAGAATATGGTGCGTGGGATAACGAAATCAATCTTGCTTGCACAAGTCTGATCCAACAAATTGACTAAAACACAGTAGACAGATTTTGGCAAGTGAGCGAAAGTATTCCCAGAAAACTATCATGAGATCGCAATGTTACCGTTTCCAACACGAATACCACATTTCATCCCGTTGCTTGGGGTTTCGTATAGGTTTTCAGAGGGCCATCGAGAATCCGAGGCATCGATGTCCCTCAGCAGCAAGGAGGTGGGAGAAAGGCAGTTGAAAGCCTCCAGTTCATGGAACTGTGATGAACGGCGGATGGCTACCTCTAGACCTACTTGAATTAGTGGGGAAGATGACAATTTTCTGAACATGCGATGTGACTAATTTCAGACTTTGGTGATGGGAAGGGTTCGTAAGCAAGTTGCGTGTTTGCAAGTGGATTCTTCAGTTGGGACTGGACCTTGGGCCAAACCTGAGCGGTTGACAAGGGTTGGTTTAAACAGTTATTAATCCGTGGGTACTGTCCACTTGACATTGGCAAATGTTTGCATTTTTTGGGGTTTCTTTCCAACCCTCCAATTTGCAGTGCATGGCAAATCCATTTGTTTCAGGCAACATCCCATTTCAATGATGGGACTCCAGAGCTATCTCGGAATTCTACCAGCTTTGGCCACTGCTCAGAAAAGGTTTTCAAGATGTTTCCAGGGGAAACTGTTCCAAATTTTTCCCATCCTTTTCCACTGTCTCAAGGTTACAATTTCGACAACATGGTCGACTGGCGCTCGCTTGTGACCACCCTGGGGCACATGTCAGCAGCCTTGGGACTTCTGGATCAGGCCAGCGCGTCAGGGCAGGGCTTTTGAGATGATTTGTAGCCACGAGCGACGACAGAGCCAGCAGATTTGTTAAAGTCATATGGGTCAACATCCAAATAGCTGGGATTTCTGGGGGTTCATTCCTCAAAATATATTAAGAATATGTAATAATATATAATAATATGTAATAGCAACAGGTTTTGATCCATGGGCACATGGTAGGTGTATCCATGTTTTTGTACATTTGAATGTGTGTGTATATGTGCATGGAACATGATGCGCAGGGGTGTGAAACAATGTGTGGTTGGATCCCCCAGCACCCCTAAGATTCAAACTCCCAAATGATAAGCGATCTGCCAATGGTGGACTTCTCTTCTTTGTCCCTTCTCCCTGCGGAAGCCGTTGCGGAGGCCGGCAGGCTTTGCACCACCAAGGGGGTGGCTGCCTTTGCAGCAGGACTGAAGTGGATTTTTACATCTGTGTTTTACATCATTGTTTTCCCAGAGCGAATCAAAGCTTGAGGCAAATCTGCTCGCAAGCCCGTGTTTTCTCACATCAGGATCTGAGATTTCTGTTTTTGGCTGCATTTGCATTACAGTGGATGGTTCTGCCCCTTGTACGTTTCGTGAACAAATCATCTTGTTCCTCCCCCAACAAGTGGAGAGTCTTCGATGGGTGTAACTCCTGAGTTCATCACTCCCTGTGAGGGCAAGGCGTGGTGAACGATGTTCGCGCAGCCGAGCGGCTCTTGCAACGTGTGGTGGACTGGGAGAAGAATTTTGCAGAAGGCGACTCAGAAAAAGTCGGAGAACTGGAGTTTCCAGGCCAACCAAAGCTGAACTATATGATCAACAACTGACATCAATTGATGATAGTTTAGGACACGTAATATTTTTTCAATTTGGGGACAGACAACCGACCAATATGCGCGATTTGCCTGGATTTGAGGGGATCCAAAGAAATTGATGTATGTAGATATTGAGACTGGGCCCCTGAGTTGAACTTGCAGACCAGAGCCAAGAGTGTATTATAGATATATTTATGTAAAATTCGCCAACCCAAATTTTTCACTTCAAAAAGCATCAAGCAGATGTCAACCGTTTCTTTCTCTTTTTTCCCCTATTTTAAGGGTAGTTACCACCCCCAGCTCCATTCTGAGGCGATCCAAGTCTCGTTCATGTGCAGAGCGGTGTGGACCAGAAGTTGGATGACCTGCGCCATGAGCGACTGGGACCCCTCAATGATCCCCAATCGGACAGGTAGTAAGGCGACAGGTCCCAATTTCGATCAGCAACTCTGAGACACGCAAACCGTCCAACCCGCATCGATTGAAGAGCCAACACACAGGTATGAAACCATTGACCGTCATTTGACCCGAACGGCTGCCACGGAAACACGTCGTTTGGGCAACCTCGGGCAGCAAGTGGATCCTCGTCGTTCGTGGAGCATGTTTTTTTGCATAGATTGTCTCCTCGGGTAAGATTTACAGCAAAAACATGCAAAAACTAACTGCAAAAAGGCCTTGCGTATATGTTTGCAGATCCAGAAGGACATTTCTTGCATTTGTGACATTTCTTGCTCATTACTGCAACAAAATCCTGTCATTGAACTCAGTGCATTGGCGCTGATCTTCAACTGAGGATTCCATTCTTTTTCATTACTTTCCTCAGTTCCTGGGCTGCAAATTGCTGCATGTTGATCCATAAACGTTTGGATTTGAACGTTGGGACATCATCCACTGAACCGCAACACGATGGCATCGCTTTAGATCTCAGGTTGGGATTCCACGCTTCGTTGCCCAATCCGACTGGGCGGGAAGCTGAAACGATGGATGGACTGCAAGATGACATTCCTCTACCTGCATCAGATTGGCGCTACCAGTTTGCAGGCTCGGAAATCCCTCACGTGATAGCAGTGTGCAAAGCTGAAGCAGTACTTCAGATGGCATTCTGGTAGCTGGTAGCTAGATGGAGGGGATGTAGGGGGATGTAGGCCCAGCTGTTCCGACGCCCCAAATTTTCAGATTCAGTGGCAGGTGACTTTCGCATCTTTTTGATGAACGGACCACGAACCAGTCGTTTGAAATGGAGAAACAAACATGACTTCCTAAAGTTTCCTGTAAGCTTTCCGATGAATCATTCCATTGATCGTTTGACGTCTGTGTTTGGCTCACAGGTTTTGGAAGACTCTTCTATAAGTGCGACAGTGCCAGGCGGTTGGATTGCGACGTAGGTGCCTTGGCGAAGTCCATGGGCGGAACCACTACCACGGTTGCCACGGTTTGGGAGGAGAAGCATCCGGAAGCGTCATCGCTGGTGGTGTCGGAACATATTGGTACTTTGGTTCCCGACGATATTTCTGAAAGATGATAAGCAAGATCCTGTAAGAAAATGGATCCCATTTCCAGAAAGCTTGAGAATCAGAAAATTGGTCTGGTTTGAAAGGAGGCTTTATATATCTTTACACAATAATAAATTTGCAGGAGATTCAACACAAGCTCGAGGATGAAAAAATAAGCCCATGAGTCAACAATGACAAGCCATTGGCTGCCAATAATTGATTCTAAGCCCCACGACTCAATACTGTTGGTCAGTACCTGCAGCTGCGGTCTTTTAGATTCCGACCCCACCAGATTATTATTCGACTATCCTTGCTTGATGTTATCCCGTTTGGTGCCATGCCGGCTGTATATCTCCACGTTCTAGGCCCTGACAGCCTACCAGCTTGAGGCGATTTTGTGATTTTGCTATACAATCAGAAATAGACAATCAGAAATAGACAATCCACAAATTAAATGTCGCTTTTGAAAGCTTTGGCTTCTCTGCAACTTGTGTGATTCTCTCGCTTTTGGTGGGATTTGTTGCTTCTGTCGCTATACCCATTGCACTTGTTTCTCTGCATATTTCCTACTTGATCTCCCCATGTTCAACAGACTCCTCAGCCAAGACCTCAAGGCAATTTGGTGTCAGTGGCAACCCCCCATGAAATACAGTAGTGAGTTGAGTGTATCCCCAGCAGGCAATTCAGTCCTTTGACTACAACCGGCTGACTCACTCAACCATGTTTCTTGCTGCAATCTTCCACTCTGACCAATTCTTATCAAATTTAATCCTCTTGTTGTGTATCATCCCAATAATCCACCAAGTGATATTTATCCATCAATATCTATAGCTTATCTTCTATATCTTCCCAAGTCCCAGTTCTTTGATCTCCATGGATCTCCATGGTTAAGCCATGTTAAGCCATGTTAAGCCATAAATATCTACCTCCCATGGTTCACCCCCAGGTGATTTGGTGGTGGCGTCCCGTGGCGTGGAGCTGGATCTGCTGACGCAGCTGCTGCAGCGTCTGCGGATGCTGGAGCCGCGGCTACGCTGCGCCGCGCAGCGCCTGGCGGAGCTGGATGTGCTGCTGGCCTACACCGCGGCGGCCGTGAAGTATCGCTGGGTGCCATGGTGAATCCATGGTGGGGGTGAAAAAACCATGGCAATCCGGTAGAAATCCAATGGGAATCGACTATTCTTAGTGGTTCATACTAATCCATCATTTTTGGTTGCTTACATTAATGTCTTTTTTCTAGAAAAATGATGAAATACCTATTAAAATATATCAGAGTTGATGATGGTGGGATGCCATGAAAATATGATTTCGTATGATGAGAGTTGGAAGATGGGATGCAGAAAGATTTGGGGGAGAGTTGGTGTCACTAGTTCTTGGCCACCAACAATAACAGATATTTGTGAAATCGTGGAGTACGAAAATCGGTTCAAACTTCTGAAACGATTCACCACTTGGTGGTAAGGGAGCATCGGAGAGCAATGGTCTTGTGGTTTGAAATTTCGGACAAACACTCAAGTCACTTGCTACATGGACGTTGGCGCGGTATTTTTATTTTTTCTTTGAGGGGGATATATCAACTGTGCTTTCAACCCTTCAGGTAGCAGGTTGCACTTAAAAAAGATAAGCTAAGTGGCTGGTGACTTGCGACTGCATACCATTGGGGGATTGCATACCAATATACACATATATATATATATGCATATATACATATATATATATATACACACACACACACACTCTATACACATTTTCATCAGTTTTCAACGGTTCGATATCCGTTTGCGATGGCTGACTTACTCCTTGGAGTCCCTGCGAGGTAAGGCCGAAACTCAGCGAAGATGTGAAGCGTTTGCACATCGTGAAGGGTCGACATCCCCTGGTGGAAGCGGCTTCAACCGCACACCATGGATTCGTGTGCAACAGCCCCTTGGATATCAATGGATCAATGGCAGAGGCGGATGGGTAAGAGTGGGTAAGAGTGGGTAAGAGTTGTTGATATTTGTTGATTCTTGTTGTTCTTTTTTTTGGCATAGCGTGTGTGCCCTCGTTCTCAGCTTCTGAGGCACCGAAATCGGGCTGGAAGAAGCAGAGAGTTATCGAGTTCAGGTCATCACCGGAGCCAATCTTTCAGGCGGGGAGCAACAGTAATTACAATACAGTAAACGCTGTTGTTGGATGGTTGATGTTGGATGGCGGATTTGATGCATATCCCGAACTGACTTGATCTATCGATCTACATAGTAAATCATATTATTCTGTTGATTGTTGGTGAAAGCTGGACATGACCCCGTGTCCAGGTAAATCAGTGTATTTGAAGCAAGTGGGGCTCATCACCTACATGGCACAGATTGGTTGCTTTGTCCCGGCTGATGAAGCTGAGCTGGGGCTCTGTGATTTTATGTTTTCGCGCATCCAAAGCTGTGAAACTGCCAGTGCCACGTGTTCATCCTTTACTTTGGATCTCTGTCAGCTTTCCCTGGCCTTGAAGCATGCGACAGCCTCGTCTCTTGTTCTGCTGGATGAGTTTGGCAAAGGGACCCGTGCAGCCGATGGGGTGGCGCTGCTGGGTGCTACCATTGAGTTCCTGTGCCGATGGAAAGATGGCCCAAAGGCCTTAGTTGCCACCCATTTCACCGAGATCTTCCGCTTGGGTTTGGTTTCTGAAACCGAGCCACAGCTCCAAGTGAGCCATCTTCGTGTTTTACCGCAATCTGATGCCAGTTCCATTGCATATCTCTACCAGTTAGTCCCGGGCTGTGCTGAGAAGAGCTTCGGCCTGGAGTGTGCTCGCAAGGCGGGTCTGGACGCCGATGTCCTGCAGCGCGCCGCCGAGATCCTCGCGATGATCGAAGGCTCCAGGACCATCCCTCCGCCGCCGGTGCTGCGCGCGGCTGTGGAGGATGGGCTCGATGGGCTCGATGGGCGCCGGGCGCTGTGCCAGGCCGTGGTGAGGCAACTCTGTGCCTTGGATCCAGAGAAGGAGAACGAAGCCAAGGCCTTTCTGGCCTTCGTGGCAGCACAGGGAAGGGAGATCAACTTGTGCTATGCTGGGGGCTGATGTTTTGATGTTTTGATGGGGCTTGGTACATGTTGATATTGGTGATGGATCGGGGTTCCCTGGCAGAGTGGAAAGTCACAAGCGAAGTGCCGGGCATGAGATGCTGGTGCAATCTATGGCACAAATCATTGAAGATGTGGATGACTGAAGTGGATGACTGAAGTGCTTTGATAATTTGATAATTCAGAATATTCAGACAGTTGTCCTCTTGCACGCTGGGAAGTGATTTAAGTATGGGATGCTGATCTCGAGGCTGCGGAGTCTAAAAAAAGTCGACGTGCAGGTCACATCAAGAGTCCTGCGTTCAGTATATTCACACAGAAAACCTTGCCCTTTCAGCCATCTTGATCTTTGAGGCTACTGAACAAAACATGAATCATCTTCGAAGCAGATTCTTCGACTTGAGTGACTTGAGCCAATTGCGAGGCCTCTGACCCTCCTTTGATCCAAGAAGTTGATCCAAGAAGTTTCCTGCAGAACTCATGGTTCAAAGACCGTTGCAACTCTGCGGTGGGCGCGGAGTGTACGAAGCATGTGGGGCTCTCAGTTTCGGAACGTTTTCGGAACGGTTTCGGCTGCTGGAGCCCCGTTGAGAATTGGGCTCTCACTGGAGGGTTTCATATGCGGCATCCCCTTGACAATTTGTAGATCTCGGTTAGTCCTGGTTCGTCTGAAAATTATGGAATCCCCAAGTCCCACGGTTTTTGTCATAATCTTCTCATAAACCGGGCTTTTGGGCATCCCTATTGTGTGGACAACCCTTTTGGAACCTCCATGGGGTCTTTACGGGGCTTCTATTTGCAGTTCCATTTTGTCTTGTTTTGGGCTCCATCTTCGTACAGAACACTACAAGCAGTCAGATCGAATCGGTGAAGGCCTAGCCTTGCGACTGGAGCGAGAAATTAGGACCAGGATTTGAGAGTATGAGTACAGACAGTACAGACGAGCACCGGTTCCACTTCATACACTCTTATTCTGGAAAGGCAAGTGCAAACTGAGAGTATCAATGCCTGACAAGGCTCAGAAAGAGAGCCTGAATTCTGCTGAGGCGCCTTAGGCCGCTTTTAGTCTACATATTGTCGGCATTGATTTGGACTGCGAGAGGCCGGGTTGCCGCAAATGCTGATGTGCTGAGAAAACTGGTCATGTCATGGTATTCCCAAACATTTTGGAATAAAGGGCCCCGAACCATGATGGTGCCACCTGCTCAATAAGACCGTCAAATGATGGATAAAGGGCTCCCTTCCGGGCAGACGACCCCTTCTTCCACTTCATTGCAAAGACGCTGCGTGTTGGTGGTTGTGTCTCTACTCTTCTTCGTTAAAACTGCATCATTGAATCACAATACTCTCACTGGTAGAGTCCCCCTTTAGTTGGCTAGATCACAGGTCCCCTGTTTGGGTGCATTTTAGATCTTACGGATCTCTGGACAGTCGTGGCAGGTGTTGAAGCGGAGAAATCAGTTCCTGAGCCCCAAGAGGCTCGGCAACAGTTGAGGTGAGTTGGGGCTGAAAATGATTCCCTTGGTAACTTCTGTCATAAAAAAGGGGGATTTTATATATGAGCATGGCATGTTCATCAAGCAGAAGTACACATTGGATAAACACTCACCTGTATTGTCCGGGTCCCTCCATTGGCTGATGTCTCTATTGGGATATTAGACATTTGAGGTTCTTGAACTTCGAGCAGTTTGTAAGATGCAAAGGTTTGGAAAACGTGGACTGCTCGAAGCTGGTTGTTGAACAACTTGTTGACCTTCCAGAAGTGGACTGGCAGAAATGTTCCTGTGCCAGGAGCCTCAGGAGACCGTTCGAGTTTTCGAAAATGCTGTAACAGGCAGGGTGTGGCACGTTTTCTCCCCCCTTTTCTTTGGTTTTCTCATACATGCCTCTATAGTACTCCAAAACCGAGTTTCACTCAACCATCTTGCCCAGATGGTATGATTCAGATAAAAATATTATGTATATATATATATATATATACAGTTAGCGCTCAATTTTCGTAGGGAAACCATACCAGTTGGGCTCCACTCCATGGGTCGTGCCCAATCTTGACCCTGTGCATTCTGGGTCAGGTTCAGAAGCAGCAGAACTTGAACACCTCATTCAAAGAGGGCAGAAGACCTCATGTGGCAGCACCCAGTCATTTTATGATGACGATGTGGGCATGGGCCATTGGAATCCTAAAAATTCACCATAGGATGAATCTGATGTCATAGTTTGGCAGGGAAACCATAGAGAATAGGAGAGCATGGAAGAGTCTAAGTCCATTGCTGGTGAAGATGCGCTGAGGTTGTGGCTATTGGGCCGAAAGAGGGGCAGCAAAAATGCAGCAACTTGTGGCGCGGCAGCTGCAAATCAGCAGAAGGCCGGCTGGTGGATTCATTGGATTTAATCAGGAATGAATCCTGGATTGCAAATCATACTTAATCCAAGGGAGAATATTATCAGGATTGAGTATGATTGAGTGGAATATGTGAAATGGAACAGTTTTGAACGCTTTTTTTTGTCCAGTCCAAACTTCGTATTAGAGAGCTGGTTTCATACCTGCGGCTTGGAGGGTTTTAGCAAGTTCGATCCCCATTGGTGCTTGATATACCCAGATTTTACTTCAAACAACGCTACTGCTGAGCTGCTTGCAGCTTCCAGGCACCTTGGCGATGTGCACTTTGACAACATTACAGCCGTCCAAGCCTCAGCTTTTCCGAAGATCTTTGGATGCAAAAAGGTCTACTGACATTCACTGACCACAGTGTTGGATTTTCAACTTCAACCACTCTTGGCAAAGACGCACTTGGTCACACTTGGTCACGTCATGCTTGACGCGCGGATGTGCTAAAGACTTAAATGTGTGCACCTCCGACATTCGGAGACCGAAATTGACCAGGGGAGAAGCCTGACTGCTGCATTGATAGGTGCGAGCCGTTCGAGATGATCATAGCTTCTGGAGTCTGCTCCTCAAAGGATGCGGCCAAACAGCCAGAAGGCTAGAGTAAATTGAGTAAATGCCCCAAGCTCCTCGATGTTCTACTGACACCTTTTTGGATCCTATTAGATCCTTTTTTTTTTTCCTTTATAGATCCTTTTAGTATATTAGTCCATGTCGGGGTGCCCCCAGGTTTTGGACACATGACATATCGAGATTTCTCATGCAAAATCCATGTTTCCAAAGTCAGCACTGGCGGAGAAGTCATCTTGGACCTAGCTCCGACTGTAGCTGCTCTTCGATAAGTTCGCCAGCTCGAACTCTTTTGTATCAGTAGCAAATCAGTAGATTATTAAAGCCATCACAAACATCCCGACAAACATGGCCATGGCGGCCATGGAACATCACCAATTTGAAGATCTTTTTCTTCAGAGCATTTTCCACATGGTTTGGAGTGTGGGATGATCCAAGAATGAACAGTGTAACAATGTGTAACAGCTTGACGGCCCCTGGTGCTGGGTGACGAGCTTTCCCCAGGCGGCATCGCTGTGCTGTACCTTGAGGATCTCGAGTCTTCCCAGGCCTGACGAGCCGTGCTGCGTGCTGGGTTGAGTTGAGATCACATGGCCCCAAAACAATGGTAGTATATACAGTAGTGGTTCAGATCACTTCACAGCAACAAGTCCAATATGGATGATACGAATATAGGTGAACGAACCAATCCTTCAAAATATCTTTAATCATTATATACTGTATATATATATATATAATCTGTATATATCTGTGTAATTCTGTGTATATCTGTATATATCTGTAAATCATGGTAATTTTGTATATCAATTGTAGTCAATTTTTATGATCTTTCACGAACCCAGGAAACTTTGCAGCGGTAAAACCGCCAGGTCCAGCTGCAAAGGCGCGACCGACACGAAGTGGAGATCTTGGATGTGACCAGAGGCAGCTTGGTCCAGGCGGGGTAGTGATGGATCCCAAAATGAAGGCTTTATGGATGTTTATGCAAAAGAATGTAAAATAAGTCTTGTTTAAAATGTAGATTCAGATATTGATTCACAAGGTGGAACTAGGAGTTGATTGGGATTGTGGGCCCCGAGTAATAAGTGGGAGGAAGGCCCCCAATGCACTACAAAATCATTCTGGAATCCCAAGAAATGGGATTTGAAAAAGATGTTCGAGTTCGAAGTTTCCGTGTTTGTGTTCCGCGTAACATGTTGGTCTTCACGGGTGTAGAGTTGCGGGGAGGGAGGGGGAAGCTGGGAATGGTTGACATCGACATTACATGGGGAGCTCCAGAGGATCGCCACTCTGGGAGATGGATTCCGATGGATTTCCAGAAAAATGGTGGGAATTCTTCGAATCTTCTGCAGATGGTAAAACCATGTAAAACCCATTTCACCAACTCCTGCACCTGGACTGCTGACAGGTGCCTGAAGGAGCAGTCCTTGTGCATACGAAACCCCTTCGGGTTGTCAGGGTGCTCATTATGTTCGGCTAGACCTGCCAGAGATCTCACCTTCCTTCTTAGGATGAGTAGCTGTCAGACTACCTGAGAATGTGGCTGTGGGTGTGGTTCAAAATTTGAAACCCGGAACCACACATGTGGTCACGTTCAGTCGTAATCAAAGCGTGCCATTGTTGGGAGAGCCCTTGCTAGAGATATGAATTGAGAACAATGATTTTGCCGTGGAAGCGCCGGATGTTGCACAACTGCCAGTTTGTAGATTTTCGTAGCAGTTCCTCTGTGACATTTTCATTGGAGTTGCTGACACCTCTCCTCACAGCACACTGCAAGTTTTGCGAGAACGTATGTATTTATTGGTACAAACCAGCTGCAAGAAATCAACACCATTCCAACATACCTGCTGGCTACTGTTCTTTACTGTGATCTAAAAAAGTTTTCAACTCGGCTACATCTACTGGAAATCAATCCACAACAAATCCGGAATTTTGCCGACACTTTTCTGAAGATCTTCGTCGCGTTCGCCGCATACTTTCACCCACTTTCGTCAATTTCCCCCGAGGCCTGGACCCGAGTCCGGGCGCCCGACGCGCCAATGCGAGGTGCCGGCCTTCGGAGTTTCTGCCTTTTCTGAGTTACAACATGTTACAACGTTTCTCCAGAAAATTCTGAGTTGAAACAGTTGGTTAGATTCTGTTAGATTCTGTTAGATTCTGTTCTATTCTGTTCTATTCTGTTCTATTCTGCTTCAGGTTTCTTTGAGTTTTACCTGGCGCGGAGTGCTTAGTTTTGAAACGAAAACGGTGAGTTGTGAGTGTGGGTGCGCTCAAGCGTGTAGTGAGATGAATCACATGGTGACCACCAAAAATGATTCACGATGGGGTTGGATCAGTTTTTCGATCAGTTTGATCCTTATTGTATGTATTTTGTATGTTATTGTCGCAGATTTGGCACCAGGGTGTACCTAGGTCATGGGTACAACGGCACTTCGTGATGCCGTACGACACCACACAGCAACGAAAATTCTTCCGCAAGCACACGCGGCATCCGCGGAGACTCGCCTGGTAGATCTGGTAGGGTTGCAGATCAGATCAAGAAATATGTGGGAGTTCTGATTTCTTCATCAAATCTTCATCAAAAAACACGAAAAGAACCTCGATTTCACAAGAAAATACAAGAACTATTTAATAGGGTTTATAACGGTTTGGGTTTCCAAGTGGTTGAACCCCTGCATGGGTAGCTGAAAAGAAGGGTATTCGGATGCACGCATCGGTGAACCTTGCGCAACACTCAAACAGCAAATCACAGTAGTTGAAAAATTGGTGTTTTCCTGAGGTATTGGCATGGATTCTTGTGGAGTTTTGTTGGCACGTCAGGCTCTGAGTGTGGCCACTTGACAGTTTGCTGCGCGCCATTTGGGTTTATCTGAAACTGTGGTCCCCTAAATCCATTGCTTAATCATGGTTATTCATCGTTTTCCCCTTAAAAATCACCATGTTGGAGGCATACCGCATTTTCAGACACACCATTTTGACCTTGGTCAATATGAGGTTTTGTTCGGTCTTCGCCTGTCTGCCCCTGGCCTGGTTCGGTTCTGGCCTCAGCCACTCGGGTGAATAAACATGACAGAAATATGTGGACAAGGTTGGATTATTGACTAAATGATCTAAAATTATCTATCTCTATATTTCATCCATATTTCATCCACATTTCATCCATGTTTCATCTATCTTCACCTACCGACTTTTGGCTGGCGGCTTTTATAGCCCACAGGCACACATGTGTCACATGTGGCCCATGCCTTGGGTCTAAGGATGCCTGCGGGCATTTTGTTTCTTTTGAGGGCACCTCATTTTGAAACAAAGCCATATTCGATCAACAGGGGATGACAAGATGGTTTCTGACCAAAAGCAGCCATAGTCTGTGGTTCCCAGAGTCTTACATCTTTGACCCGTATGTAGTATGTCACTGTTATACAACCATCATCATTTGTGGGTTTTGTGGGCTATTTTGGTCATAATCGAATATATCGTCATGGTTGGCCATTTTTTTGTATTGAAACCGTCATTTTCCACCATTCCGATTTTTTCCGATGATTGAAACATAGTGAAACATCCTTTTTCGATCGACCCCTATGGCGTTGTGTTGAGGCGTTCAAGCGCTGGCCAGGGCCAGCTCGGGCCGTGAAGATCCGAGCGACGAAGGTGTGGACTGTTTGGTTTCATCCACCCCAAAAAAAGGGATCAAAAAGGCGGAGTCAATGAGTCAATGTTCTATTTTCTGCATGACTTGACACGATTTAACATGATTTTACATCTTGAATCATGATTTGAGATGATTGAACATGATCCAACACTAAGACTAAGACTCGAAAACAAATAATGAGTAGCACACCATGTAATACATGAAGAACACCTGAACAAGTGGGATATCAACCAACTGCGATACTTTGGGAATGGGTCAAAAACCTATCCTCTGGCTACAAGACACTGAGAGAACCAGGATTTTGATCAATTAGTTGAATGTTGGATAAAGATATTCAAAGAACCACCATTTCTAGGATAAAGCCTAGTGGAGAAAAAAAACCCTTCAAGTGCCGACAAAAATGCTGCCTGGTGCTGCCTCAAAGTCCTGCAGGCCTTTCGCCCACATTGTACCTGGCCCAGAGTTTGATCGGGGTTGAAACCACCGACTAGACACATCTAGACACATCTAGACACATCTAGACACACTATGTATTTGAAACAACCGAAACAAACGCAGACTTGGATTTGTCGACAGAATCTACAGATTATCAAAAGCTATGAGTTGCGCAATTATCACAGATTCCCACACCAAACACTACCAAACCTTAAACAGTTGATGTTTGATATTTTTTTGGTGTACTAAGCCTTCTGCAAGCCACCACTGGTTCCCCAGGCTTCCGCGCGTCGGTCGCAAACTGGGGCAGGGCAAGCCGGAACGGAGGGAAAGTGTCCAGTCTCAACAGCGCATTGAAATCGGGCATTTCGAGTAGCAACACAGGAAAATACCAGCAAAATGAGGGGATTAGACAAACTTGCAGAGGAGGCTCAAGATGAATAGTTTCCTTGCACTTGCAATGCACTGAAAAGAGCCATACAAGCCAAAACTTGTTGCGCAGAGAAGGAATTCTTATCAGCCCAGCAACGCCCAAGTGATTTTGGCCCCAAAAAACAGCCAGGGGTGTAGTAAATAACGATTCATGTCCCGTAAATGTATGTAAATGTCCCATTCTGGGTCACCCACGGTCACCCACATGATTTTCATGTCAATCATCACCAAATCCGATGCTTGGTGCGACTCAGGTGCTCCCTCCTTTGGCAAAGCCTTTGGGATCCCGACGGAGCCGTGGCAATGATGAATTTCTCCAGTTGTGCATGCTTCCAAGGCTTGCAAGGTGCGGTTTTAAGTGGTTTCAGAAGGTCACAAGTAATACCAGTAGTACCGCACAAGGCGGTGGCGGAAGTTTCAGGAATAGCAAACTATAGGAGAGGTGAGTTGATGGGATGCAAGAACGGCGGAGCGAACGCACTCATGGATCGAAAGGTGGTTGGAGCGTCGGCCTATCTATCTGTCTATCTATCTGCCTGCCTAACTAACTGACTAACTGACGAACTGACTGACTGACTAAGTAACTAACT
>BGPT01001435.1:28686-60506 GCA_003297045.1 Symbiodinium sp. clade C Y103 | reverse complement strand
ATGTCTCCGCACCCGCCGCTTTAGCGAGCCTACTTTTCGACCCTCCGGAGCCACAAAACATTGGAAAAGCACAGTGTTTCGCGACTTTCCTACCTTTTCTCGCACCTGCATCTCTTCTCTTCTGACTTTCTTCATCTTCTGACTTTCTTCATGGCTGTGCTTTTCCATCTGTCCATATTGTCGGAAGGTTTAGCTTCTAAACTTCCTTCGATAAGAGTGTATATAGCTACTGAATGAGGTACTGAAATTCCAAGAGCAAACTTTTCTTTGATCTTTTTTGGGTATGGTTCTGAATGCCTCCAAATGGTAAGAAGCATGAGTAAATGGGGGTAAGGGATTATTGTTGGCTTTACCACATCACATTGGTGAATGGCTGTGAGCTTTTGACCTCACCGAACTACTCAACCAGTTACTCTCATTGCAAGGAGGCCCTTCTTTTTATTTGGTTGGGAGGCAGCCTGCCTTCCAAAGCTGGTTCCATTGCCTGAAAGTCAGATTGGATGACTCGTTTTACCTCCCATGCGAGTATATGTAGTAAAAATATGTCAAGAAGCCAGAACCGAGTTCCTAGGTCACTGGGTTTTCCAAGGATTTCTAAGAGATGGTCATTGGATGATGATTACCGACCATTTTCACTAGGTCTTCACCCCCCTGTCATCCATGCATATTTTCCCAACAAGGACAGGGTCAAAGACGCGTCCAAGTCGTGAACCCTCGCTGGTCGCATCGCATGTCCGGATGCCTTGGAGGAATGGCTTGCAATGGTCGCACCAAGTGACAAACATATGGGATGGACCTGGGATATTCATGAGATTGAGATGTGTCCAAAGTATCTTGGGAGACCGGGGATGCAATCAACTTAAAGGGCTTTTGGTACAACTTCGGTCCAACAAACCCTTTGAATTTCTAAGATTAGGAAGCCACACTTCCACCGCCTGATAGTCTGTTTGAAGAGACCAGAGGTTTTTGTTTTGGTTGTGGCCAGTGCAGTTATTTAGGTGGGCATACCCAAATGATGAACTCTCAACTTGATAGTTTTTAAGGAGCAACCACTCTGTCGGAGTTTCATGAGTCTTAAAAAAAAGGCAATACGATATGCAAAGATCGGGGTGGCTGGTTGGCCATGGATGTTGGTTGATGGTGGCTGAGGCACAGCAGTGTGGAAGCCGCACCGGCAGAGTGCGAGCGCCGTATTGGTGCGCTCCACCCTCGATTTAAAGGCATCTCCAGGGAGAAACTGTGGCGACGGGAATATGTGGAACATATTCCCCGTTTCGTATGCACATATTCCCCGTTTCGTAAAATGTGTGCAACTCTATCGCTGAATACTTGCAGTATCTTCATGTATCTTGAAGTTACTTGTGAAACATGCCCACGGTTTCACCAATGGACACCTTAGTACCGAATCAATGCTAACAACGCACAGTGTGCACGGTTTCTCTTGCAAGACGTCAAGTGGGCACCACACTGCCACCCGAGCGCTCATGTTCAGCCAGCCGAGCGTGGTAGGGAAATAGATGCAGCATTTGAGTTCACCAAATTTCCTATGACTTGAAGCTGTGCTTTGAAGCCAAGCCATCTCTAGCAAGCATTTTGTAGATGATAGATAGGCAGTACCAGACCGTGTCTTGGCATTCACAGATCGTTTCCTGGTTGTGGTTTGACATATTACAGTAAACTATACTAGACTATACTATACTATATTATATTGTATTATATCATATCATATTATATAGTATTATATTGTAAAATATTGTATTATATCATATATTGTATTTTAGTATATTATATTATATTGTATTCTATTCTATTGTATTGTATTGCATTGCATTATACTATATGTATTATATTATATTGCATTATACTATATGTATTATACTATATGTATTATATTATATTGCATTATATTATATTGCATTATATTATATTGCATTATATTATATTATATTATATTATATTATATTATATTATATTATAATGCATTATATTATATTGTATTGTATTGTATTGTATTGTCATGATATTGTATTGTATTGTATTGTATTACATTATATTATATTATATTATATCATATTACATTACATTACATTATATTATATTATATTATATTATATTATACTATATTATATTATATTATATTATATTATATTATATTATATTATATTATATTATATTATATTATATTATATTATATTATATTATATTATATTATATTATATTATATTATATTATATTATATCATACGGTACATCCACATATTTTTCCATTCCTGGATCCTTACTTAGGCTAGTGAGCACCAATTTCCTGATTTTATTCAGATGGATGGCCTAACCACCAACCAGATTTTTGTGTGTGCCACCAGTGTGTGAGAGATGGTTAGATCACAAGGCACAGATGGAGTTTCCTTCCGAGAATTCACGCGTGCTCGGTGCTCGCACGCCATCAGCGTTTGTCCCACGGATTTCGTTTCACCTTGGGCAACCGATGGCAACGGGTTGAACCTGGCTACTTCCTTCTAGAGGACCAGGTAGGGTCAAGCCCTCGGCATCAACAGAATGCCTAAATCTTGGTGATTTCGATAGTGAAATTTCTAGATCATGCTTTTGCCGGAACCCAGGGGAAGACTTGACAGAAGAAGAGAAGTATTTTTTCTTTTGAGTTTTTTGATCCACTTGTTTGTCTCAAAGTTTGATCCCCCACTGGGTACTATGAACAGCAATCCATGATGCACGTTGCAACACGACTCCCCCATTGGTACGGCACCAACGGTTGGAATCGATTGAGTGCTGGCACCACTGCGGGGTGTCGTTCGTAGCCAGGTGACCGCCTTTGGCTACATGTTTTCCGGGACAGTTGGCCCCGTGCAGACGAGAAAATGGATAAACTGGAGGACATTGAGGAGGACATCCACATCACTCCCTGATATTTGGATGGTAAAAATGGGTAAAAACACCATGTACAGTAACAGGATGTAGAAACAACTGCTAAACATATGGTTTCCGTGTGATTGGCAGCCGAAGCAGTTGTTGCATGATGCGGAAATTGGCTCAACCGGCAGTGCGACTCAACGCAGTGACCTGAAAGACACTTCTTGAAATACACCACACACTTGCGGATTGGTTTCACCATCCACCACCGACCGACTCTTTCAATTTATGAAGTGTCACAGAGTGATCCTGGATAGTGTTGAATTGGAGCATGATTCGCACTCTTACCATGATGTTCCCTGTATGAAAGTTGTTTGTGTTAGAGTCCCAACGCAAACCACAGTTTAGCTTCCAAAGATTTCACCAAACTTCAACGCTGCTGCGACAACTCATTTTACAATCACAATGCCATCGCAGGCTTGGGGTGGCCACAAAAGGTTTGGGGAAGCAACGGTTTGCAGTCAGCGAGTCAGCAAGTATTCGTGTTCATGTGGTCTCTGCTACCGACGACGAAGATAATCCCACATGGTGGACGTGTTAGGTTCCCAAACACCAACAATTCTTGCGGATATAAAATGGAAGTCAGATAGTCTGGGATTGTTGCGGATGGTCAGGACCAGTGGAAATCCCTCCAAAAACAAAGAACTCAACTGATGGAGATACCAAAGCTGCAGCAATATGGATGCGGCTCAAAATTCTCGACTCCCAAAAACGCTGGAGGGCACCACCCAGTTTTAGCATCGTCTAGATATGGCCCGATCACCCAATTCTCGAGATTGCCCAAGGAGTTGACCCATACCCATAGAGCCAAGGATGATGTTGACCCATGTTGACCCATGTTGACCTCATCCGACTCGATGTGTCAGGAGAAAAGACCATTTCTTGGCCCGGCAGTCTGTCTTCTGGGCCATCTCCTGAGATGCCACAGCCGATTCAGCCTTGACGATGGAAACTGCAGGCTCAATCAACATGATCTTTTTTGGGGATTTCCGCAATTAGCATCCACCCAGTTTCTTGGAGGCAACAGAATATGTTTGGTATCCTGGAATCACCAATTTTTAGACAGACCTTGATTTTGCCATCGGCCATTACTTGGTTTTGTTTGTCAGAGCCAACATTTTGAAACCCCATGCTGGAACCAACCTGCATGCGTATAAAGAAGGGCCTCGATCGATCCTCCAATTTCCAAGAAAAATTGCAAGCTCTTTTAAAATTTTGGGCCTGCCCAAAGCCGAATTCTCATTTTCATCGCCTCATTTTCATCGCGGCTTAAAAAATCAGAGTTTGCTGGCATAGAAACAAATCCCAATTTGCGCGCCTGATCCACAAAGAAACCCAGGTGAGTGTCATCTGCGGCCTGATTCTCTACGTGTGCGGCGTAACATTGACCAGGCATTTGTGGATCATGAATGGACCAGGGTCTGGCATCAGGGTTTAAAACTTGCTAGCATGTGGCAAGAAAAGATGAGGAACTGACAAGTGAACATTAGCGAATGTGCTATTATCATGGGATTTAAGATTCTACCATTTGGGCTGATGCATAACATTCCCGATTGTTCCCCCTTTTCTCGGTTTCCATTTTAGGTGTCATAGCACTTCATAGAAACACGATCAGTGGCCTATGGTCAGTGGCTCATTTCTCCACATTGGAGAATGACCTCAATGGATTCTACAGATGTTGTTTTGCATGGGAAATGAATGACTTCAACATGGACTTGGGTGACTTGGGGTTGGTGAAATAGTTTGGTTGGCAGAACCTGAATCGTAGAACCTGAAGTTTGGGTAGTTGACATCTTGTTTTTGCTTCAGTTTTTTTTCTTATTGCTTGGCGCAAATCGCATAACGGTCAGGATCACCCAAAATGACTCTCTTGCTTCTCCGGCACCAGCCACACAGAAGACTTTCATTGCTCCAGCCTTACTGGTGGAATCTGACACCAAGGGAGGCTCTAGGCGCTCTAGGCCTTGCCGTGAGGACTTTGGACTCGGTCTTGCAGCTGTGGATCAAGCACTTGAGATTGACACCACCCTGTGATACCCAAAGAGCTCGTTTCAAAACTTAAAACGTCAACGGAAAGAGAAAATCACTGTACCAAAAAGATCTGCTGGCCACTTCGATCATGCTGACTGTTGATTGTGTTTGCAGCACTTTATGACATCAGCCCACTTCAGGGCTGGTATTTTCAGAACACTTTTCGTCTCTTCCAGTATTTTTGGGTAATGTTATAATCCAGGAAGCTTGGCCCGCTTTTCCTGGTACTGATGCTATGGATTCTTCGGACTCAGATGATGAGACCTTGCCAAGAGCTTACAAGCGTGCTGCCTGGTGTGTGGTCGTGCTGGGGCTGCTGGTCATTCTTTGGGGTTTACCTCAAGTCCCAGTGCTGCTGCACTACCATCAGCCCTTGGGTTTTTCGGCCAGTCGCAACAGTCCTGGGATCCTTGGCCAACAGGAGCTGAAACGCTTCTTTCCAGCTTTCGCTGAGGCTGCCGAGGCCCCAGTGATGTTGGTGATCCGAAGCAAAACTGGCAGCGTCCTCAGGCCGGAAGTGGAGCAGTTCACAGCTCGGGTGGAGCAAAGTTTGAATGATCCCAGGGCGGAGGTGTTGCATCCCCTGGTGCTGGGGGTTTATGCCAGCAACCGGTTTGGTGGTCAGGGTGGCTTCCAGCTGCCATCCAAGTTGGTACAACAGAAGTTGGTCTCAAGGGATGAAAAGACCACGCTGTTGGTGCTGATCCCCACTTCCTTCCCGACCTATGCCACCTTCACCAGCAATGGATCCAATCGCACTGTCTTCGCTCCATGGCTCTATCGAAAACAACTCATGGAGTTTCTACACGAGTTGCTGGTGGATGTGCCAAGAAATACTGAAGTCCTTCTGACTGGAAACCCAGTCATCGAATACGAACGCTTCTTCGATCGCAGCATCGAATTGCTGCTGCGGGCAGAGCTGTTCGTGCTGCCTTTGGCCACTATGATCTTCATTTGGCTGGTGAGAGAGATCAGGTTGGGGATGAGACTGCCGAAAACATCATGGGGTCAGAACCCGAGGAACATGTTGTTTAAAGATGTTTAAAGTTTAAAGAATAGTTTAAAGTTGTTGTTTGGATTTGTTTTATGCGACTGTCTTCATGGTCTGCCAGGTTGCTTGCCCTTCCACCCTTGGTGCTATTGTGCTCCCTTGCGCTGAGCGCTGCCTGCTCTGTACCTTTGGCGAAGTGGACGCCGCTGTCGCCAGACGTGCCTCCGGCCATGGTGTCGGTGTTGTTGGCAGTCAGCTTGGATTATAGTTTGTTTATGTTGAGCCGCTTCATGGAGAACAAGTCCAAAGCTTTGGACCGGGAGGACAATGCTGAAATCTTGCTGTGTCAGACAGGTCACACCATCCTAGCAAGTGGTGGCTTGATCGCCATAGCCTTCTTTGGAGCTTTCTTTTTGCCAGAGAAGAATCTGCACAGTGCAGGGCAAGTCTTGGGCATCACTGTAGTCTGTAGCATGGTGGTGAACATTTGCCTGTCCCCTGCCCTGCTGTACCTCTTTGGCGAGCGGTTGACGGAGGATGGAAGCAATGAAAACAATGGAAACCAGTGGGGTTCCATAGCCCTCAGCGGCCAAAGCGGCAGCGAGCGAGATGCCTTGGTTGGGGAGGAAGTCTTCGTGAAGCACAGCAGCTCTCGTGGCTGGTTGCGTTTGATGCGGCTCATCGAGCGATGGCCCAGGATGGCAGTGTGTCTTGTATTTCTGGTGTTCTTGCCGTTGACATGGCAGATTCCCAAGTTGCATGGCACGGCCGATATTTATGCATCACTGCCACGGGATTTGCCCAGTGTGCTGGCCATGAGGGAACTGGCCAAGGAGTTTCCTGCTGGACAATTTGATCCTTATTTTGTGATCCTTTCTGGAAGCGCGCTGCTTTCAGAGGAAGGCTACAAGGCCATGCTACAGCTCTGCACCATGCTACAGGCCATTGGAGTGGATTCCATCTTGGGCCCGGTGTACCTATTGGATCAAAGTGTCGATTGGGACACCGCGCAGCGCTGGCAGCAGGCGCCATCATCCTTGGAACTTCACAAGGCATATGGAAAAGTGATGCAAAGCCATATCAATGGCTCTGCAGTGCTCTTAGAGGTATTTACAGATTTCTTGCCAAGGGGATCAAAGGGTGCAACTTGGGTGCGGACTGTACGGGATGGTCTTGCGCTGTGGGAAGAGGAGCATCCTGAGTTCAGCGCTTTTCTTGCGGGTGGAGCAACGCTCATGGTCGATTCGCAGGACACTGTGATGCACGCAGTGCCCACTTACCTGGCCATTTGTATTTTGCTGATATCAGCCGTTGTTTTTGGCATGTTTCGAAGCCTTTTGTTGCCATTGCGCCTGGCATTTGCTCTCCTCTTCACCCTAGCGGCCACCTTTGGCCTTGCTGTGGTCTTCTATCAGACGCCGCTCTTCCATGGCCTTTTTCCGTGGTTGGTGAACTATGATGGCCTTTGCTTTGAAATTGTCCCCATGGCCATTTGCATTGCGGTGGCTTTAGGCCTGGACTACGACATATTCCTGGTGAGTCGGATTGTGGAATTCCGAAAGGAGGGCTTCAACGACCGTTCCAGTATCATCCTTGGTGTTGCAAGTACGGGGGGCATCATCTCAGGTGCAGGGCATTGCAGGGCTAGTTGACGCCAAGTTTTTTGTTGACGCAATACTGGCAATACTGGTTAAGAAGTATTGGGGATTGATGTTGGATGATGGTTCTATGGGATTATATGGATTATATTATATTGGGTTATACTAGCTGATTCAATTATTATATAATGTAGTGGATTCCGGTATGATGGTGAGTTATTCGGGACAATCACCATGCAAAGCTGGTACTATGAACACGATGGCGTTTTCATGAGTTATACAATGTTATACATAGTTATAGGGACCATGAACTGGGAGTCCGTCAGGTGCAGGGGCCATCATGGCGCTAGCCTTCAGTGGTTTATTCTTTTCGGAGAAGTTGTTGCATCAGCAGTTCGCTCTTCTGCTGGTGACCTCAGTTCTGCTGGACACCTTCGTGGTGCGGACGGTGCTGGTCCCTGCTCTGATGATGTCGGCGGGGGATTACAACTGGTGGCCGCGGAAGATGCCGAATGGCAAGAGATGAGGCAACGCCCAAAGGTTGGCCAAAAAGGAGGGTTTGATTTGATAAGTCGGGATGGGTTTGATTTGCACAAAACAGCCATGCTGCAGAGTCAGCTCTCTACCAAACCGCAACTACTAGCGCCAAGAAAAACACGTTTCCTGTGATCCCTGAAGGTAAGAAGTGGTACCTCACTAGATCCAAACTTCAGTGAATCATGTTTCATCATATCACTACATCAGCAATTTTGGATAATTTTGGTCCACGAGTCCATTGGGTTGAACCACCCACAGCACAGCAATGAAGCAATGACATTTCCCAACAAATCGTCGACCGAGGCGACGACTGCAGCACCGCGGTCTGAAGTCATCTCGCTGTCGCGCGCCGCGCAGAAAATGAGTTAGCGCTGCACTCTGTGGAGCTGAGCCTAAAGGTGGCAGCATTTAAAAAACATTAAAAAACATAGATGGCATAGATGGCATTTAAATTTTCGATGTCATTTGAATTCGTTTGAATTCATTTAAGGCTTTTTTCTGATAGTTTAGATGGTTTTCCTATGAATCTGAGGAGATACTCCGACGACATGGCTGTGCTATGCATCGCTACGCGTGCTATCCATCAATGGGAATGTTGCGATAGGGACTAACGCTTTCATGTGATGATTTCTTGGCCTTGTGGGACGGAATGAGATGTCACACCTGGACATTTCCTCATATTGCGATTCAGGGCAGTCAGAGTATTGTATTGTACGCAGTACAGAACCGTCAAGATCAGCGTTATCACATGTGATTAAAACCAACATGTTGCACAAGGTTGGCAGCTGCAACTCTGCCAGGCATGCACCGGACTCGTGCGACTATTGAACTGTCAAAGCCACCGAAAATAAGATATAAACAAGTATGAACAGATGTAAACAGACTAAAAAGGGGAACCAATCTTGTATGGATACTCTCTTGCTGCCGGAGTTCAACTCAGAGAGAAACTGTGCCATGGCGGGCACACGAGGCTGATAAAACGTCAATAGAGTCTGCACACATTTTGCCATTATGAGTCTCAGATGATCTTAGATGCATACCGTGGATGTGCTAGGCGTGCCCTTCCAGGCCGACGCACAAGTTTTGTTTATTTTTTTGAATAAATATGTCAAACGCATTTCTACATCTCTCGTACACGACTTGGTTTATATAGTTTTGCTTCCAGGCTCTGGGGGCGTTTGGATTTGGTTCTTGGCTTTGGGGGATTTCGGCTTTAAGTTGTAAGTAGGGTTGTCGTTGCTTCCTGATTTGCTTCTTCTTTTTCGTTTCTTTGTGCCTGTACTTTTCAACATAGGCAATGGCAATATAGCCTCTTTACTGTTTGCAATCCTTGATTGTTTTGTTTTTGTTCTTTTGAAGCCTTTGTTTCTTTGTTTGTTTGGTCTGAAAGACGATATGTAGAGCCTGCTAGCTCGAACAAAACCACGCTCTGTTGAAGTAGAAACCGTCAAACGGAGGCTTTCACTTTTTTCAAGTGTGTAGAACCAATCACAACTAGTCACTCAGGCCAAAAACAATTTTCCACCGTGAGGCATTTGAAGAGACCAATGGAATGAATACAGCTGTGCAATGATTATCGCTTATTGTGCGAGATTGATGAATATAAACTAAATCTCCTTGAGCCAGCCACAGGTCTTGGCAACTGCTCAATCAATCCAGTTGTACTGCTTGGTACATTTGTTGTCAAGCACCACTAGGAACCAGAACTACAGAACACCCCAAAAGGGACTGCACCCTAGATGTGCCAGCAGCTTCTCAAACACCTCCCAGTCATTGCTCTTGGGACCGTAACTTTAGTAACAGACATTTTCAGGGACTGCGAACCTGCGTGAGCCTTGCTTTGGCTCCAAGACGGTATTTGGCGGATACGTGCGCGGCTGCAACCTACTTACAAGTGAGCTGCAAAGAAAACTTGAGTCTGATGCCAGTTAGGATTGTTGATGCGCGGATTGGCATTTGGTCCTTCCATTTGCCAAGAAAAGCTGGACATTTTGATTACTCTTCGTGTTTGGGACACTGGGCAACATTTGAAACGAACATTTTGGCAGCAGAAAAGGTTCGTGCCCGTGTCCACCAACACAGGCTCCATGTCCACAACTTGACAGCGATTCAAAAAAATGACAGCACGAATCACAAGCTTCGGCGATTGACAAACTACAATGCAAACATTACACGTGAAAATTCGGAAACCAAAGAGTCGCAAACAAACAGAATTCAATCGAAAACTAAACGGTGCGATTCAAAATTTACACGGTTCACAAATCAAAATGATTGGATTCCAACATCCGTCCTTAAGACTACGTGAATTCCCCACCTGCCAGGTGAAGGTCTCTGGATTTTAGCAAGACATCCCGGAGAACAACGAACCAACAAACGAACCAACGAACGAACCAACGAACGAACCCAGCGACCACACGCACATGGCGGCATGATTGCCAAATTGTTGGCCAGCTTGTTTGCCAGCCTCCGCTACACCATGAACAAATTTGGACCTGTCATCTCTTCACATGCTTTAGCAGCCAGTCATTGCAACAATGTTTGGGTTGGCCGGGTATATATATGAAACATGATCCTTTAATCTTCGTAGGACAGCGCCAGCGCGGACAAACTTGTGAAGCAGTTCTTGGACGAAGGCACACATGCATTTATATCAAAAACAAACTATTCTCGCAATCAAAACCCTGATAGAAGCCACGAACCCGAATGCTTTTGTAATAGTTCGCGCATCGACAAACTGCCGAGACATGGAACATCACTTCATCCCAACCTCTGTCGGCCCGTTAGTCTGCAACGTTTTTTTTTGCTCAGGGCGATATGCTGCGATGTTCACATCGCACCAACAACCAACAGTCCTGACAAGGGAACGCAACAACATCATGACAGGAAACATCGATCGTTTTTTTTGTATAGCTAAAAGTAACACTGAATAAAATTCATATTGACAATCCCATTGAAGGAACCGAAAGGGATCCACAATCGCGCCTTCTTGGAGCGAGGTTTGACAGCGCGAGCGGCAGCCACGCCCAACGTCAACCAGCAGCGAAAGTAGTCCAGCGGTGACGATTCCCTACAGGTCAACTCCTTCGCCACGACAGCGGCGATCGTCAAGTTGGAGAAAGTACCTGAGAGATCGAATGTGGCAAACAAAACATGCCGTGAACATTTCGCGTATGTTAGAAAGAAACGGATAAACTGCTACAAAACTTTTCGAGTGAAGCGCCGCGACGTGTCACGGAGGCCAAAGCGTCACGCGTCACTTGAAATGCCGGCAACGAAGTCATGAGAATCGGAAAGCAACGTAGCATGGAGGTCTCTTGCGTCCAAACGCTCTGTCAATTGCAGAGCGTCTCGCCGCCCCATGATGCTCTGTAGTTTTTAGAATTTTAACCCAGTTGTGCGACCCGAACCTCATTTCGAGGGAAAGGGTTGCAAACGACACTGAAATCGCAATTTTACCCCAGTTTTTGCGCATCGAACCTCGTATTGTCCGAAAGAGTTGCAAGCGACACATCGAAATCACAATTTTTCCGCAATTTTGGCACATCGAACCTCATTTCGTGCGAAAGGGTTGCAAGCGACATTTTGAAATCGGAATTTTTCCCTAGTTTTGACACATCGAACTTCATATCGTGTGAAAAGGTTGCAAGGGACACTTTGAAATCACAATTTTACCGCGGTTTTCGCGCATCGAACCTCATTTCATGTGAAAGGGTTGCAAGCGACAAATTGAAACCACAGTTTTTCTGCAGTTTTGGTACGTCGAACCTCATTCCGTGCCAAAGGGTTGCAAACGAGTTTGAAATCGCAATTTTCTCCAATTTTGGGGCATCAAACCTCATCTCGTGCGAAAGAGTTGCAAACGACACTTTGAAATCGGAATTTTAATTCAGTTTTTGCGTATCGAACGCCATTTCGTGCGAAAGGGTTGCCTGGGACATTTTGAAATCGCAATTTTGCTGCAGTTTTCGCGCGTCGAACTTTATTTCGTGCGAAAGGGTTGCGTTTGGCAATCAGGCATTTGGCTGCTAAGAGAGAGCTAGAAAAAACATTGGAAATAGGAGGTTTGGTGAGTATTAACGTTTGAGGAATTGCTCCTGAGTGTTAACTCCTGTGGAACCACTCTCGTTGTACATGATGTAGCTGATCTACATGACTTGTATGACATGTATGTGATGTAGGTGATGTACAGGATGTGTATATACCAGTCGTACCGCACAAGGTGGTGGCGGAAGTTTCCAAGATAGGAAACTTCTAGGAGAGGTTGGTTGCTCTGAATGATGGACGGCAGAACGAACCCACTGATGGACCGACAAGTGGTTGGAGGCAGCGCAGTGTAGTGGTAATGTAGTGTAGTCGTAGTGGTGGTTGAAGTTGTAAGGGTAGTTATGGTTGTAGCTGTAGCAAAGGCGCAGAGGTAGTTGTAATTATGGTTGTAGTTGTAGTGGTTGTTGTAGTTGAAGTGTAGCGTCGTGTGGTGTCGTGTAGCGCAATGGTGGTTGTCATGTCGTTCACGGTGCAGTTGTTGTTGTTGTAGTCGTAGTTGTTGTGGTTGTCGTTCGGGTTGTCCTCATTTTTGTGGTGGTAATGATTGTAACTGTAGTGGTGGTGGTGGTGGTGGTGGTGGTGGTGGTGTTGTAGGTAGCTGTGGTTGTCGTTCTTGTCGTAGTCAGCTGGAGTCTGGTGTAGTGTAGTGTGGTTACGGTGTAGTGCAGGGTCGTGTGGTGAAGTTTGTCGTTTGCAGAGTTCGTAGTTTGTAATAGTTTATAATTTGTAGTTAGGAATCTGGGGTTTGTAGTGTCGTTTTGGTTGTGGTGGCAGTGGTAGGTGCAGTTGGAATGGCAGTTGTGGTTGGAGTTGTGGTTGTAGTTGTAGTTGCCGGTAGTGTAGTGTAGTATAGTGTAGTGAGTGTAATGTAGGGTAACGTTCCAAAAAGAAGCAGTTCTGCAAGAATTCTTCCAGTTTCCAAGTTGAAAACTTCAAAAACGAAACAATTCTGTGAGGCCTCCCTCGAAAATGGTTAATGGCATGTGGAGCTGACGGCCTCGTACTAATGCGCTTTGCGATTTGGCAATGCTATGTCTCTAACGTACTGCGTCTGCCTCGCAAAAGTGACGCCAGGTCACACGAAGTGCAGCACCTTTCACGCAAAATGATGGTAGCAAACCCAAGGAATCCTAAACATGTCATGCTCCAAAATGTAACCCTTTTAAGGAAATCAAAGCCCCGACTTCTTATCATGTGTGTTTCCGGTGTCTCTTGTACCGCGCCTGCCACGGGTAATGCATCTTTCAAGATCCTCTTCAAATTGCCCACGCTGGCCATCCTTTTAGAAAACGCTACAAGACCCACACGTTCAGTACACGCTTGACAAGGTGCAGAATCCCTTGCACCTGCCACACAACACGAAGTCTGAACATCCAAAAGTGGTCCGAGCATGTGGTGCTTTTAGCATTTTCACGTCCAAATGTGCTTCGCGCCATGGCGGGCCTTTTTTTTCGACATCGCAACTTCCAAAAAACTTTGCGACGCTGTGTTGTTTTTAGCAGTTTGATTTCCAAATGTGCTTCGGGCCACAACGCCGTGCGTGCACTTTTTCGACATCTCAACTTCCAAAAGTGCTCCGAACATGGAGTGCGTTGCTACTTTTCATTTCGAAACAAAAATGCGCTTCGCGCCACAACGGCGCGCTTTGTTCCAACATTTCAACTTCCAAAAGTGCTCCGAGACTGTCATTTTTTTTGCTTCGAAAACATGTTTCGCTCCACAACGGCGTCCACGGTTTCCACATCTCAACTCCCCAAAATGTTCCGAAACGGTCAGGTTTCAACACTTACTACTTCAAAATGTCCTTCGCGCCGCAACGGCGAGCAACTTTTCAATTTGGAAATCTGCCCAAATGGTTCCGCACCCTCCGCTTTAGCGACTTTACTTGTCGAATATATTCGACTCTCCGGAGCCACAAGACATTGGAAAAACAGTGTTTCGCGACTTTCCTACTTTTGCGCGCGCGTGCGTGTTCTCTCTTCTGACTTTTTCCTCTCTGATCTCTCTTCTGAGTTTTTGTCAGCGCTTCTCTTTTCTGTGGCCTTTCCCAGCTTCCCATCTTAGCTTTTCCATTTGCCCCTACTGTCGGAATTTTGGCTTCTAAATTTCCTTCGATGAGATGTATGTGATGTAGATGAAATGATATTTATCATGTAGCTGAGATGAGCTTGATAATGTGGATGACGTATGAACTATATTCAAAAGGTCGCCAATGATGATTACAAGGCATATCAAGACGTATTGTGCCAGTTGTGCATGCGTACGGACGTGCGAAAAAGTGGGCGTGCGAGGGTGCCCGCGAGCGAACGCGCGCGCGCGCGAGCGGGCGAACACACAGGCGCACGCACGGGCGAACGCGCGGGCGAACGCACAGGCGAACGGGCGAACGCACGGGCGAATGCGGAGGCGAAGGGGCGAACGCACGGGCGACCGGGTAAGAGATGTGTGTGGCGTGCAGGCAAAGCATGATACGTTCAAGTGCCGAGGGTCTGGAATGGCTGGACTTCCAGCCCAGGCGGCAAAGGGTTTAGAACAGTTAGCTGGATCATTTCAGACCGTTTCCACCTTGATCATTTTAGCCCCCCTGGTTTTCTATGCATATCACTGTGCCTAACGAAAACATTTATATATTTCTAGTGGTGGATTATGTGGATTTAGTTTGTATATGTGTTCGTGGCACTGACTGCGGCGAGCTCATTTGGTCAGATTATCAATGACAGTCTGGATTGGGTGCACCTTCCTACTAGGGTGGAAGTATTTGGAGCCAAATTCAACAGACGTTTGGATGATGTGTGCTTGGGCATAGTGCTCCCAAAATGCTAGCGTATAGTGGTGGCAAAATGAAAGCGCACAGTGTCTCCAAAATGGACGCGCACAGTGCTTGCAAAATGGAAACGCAAAATTGAACATTGAACAGTGAACATATTTTTTCCCAATCCTTGTCAAAAGTATGTTGATTTGATCCCCACCACCGGAAAAAAAATAAACATGAATTGCACTCCATGCATTCGGTCATGTCATTCCTTTTCACCAAGCTATCCTTGCGGCACCCGCAATATGTGGCTGTAGGGAGGGAACTAAAAGCCAACCTCGGCGCGACGTTGCGCTTGCCAACAGCGTTCTTTGCCGTTAACCACTTGGAGTACTTCGCGAAGCTTCAAGGTGAGCATTGGGTTCATCGACCTGTTGCTTTGCATTGTTAGCGGAGCAAGCCACGCTCCAGACGGCCTTGCTCTACGCTTTGCTCTGTGGTCGAGCCCTACTTCCTTGTCACCACTGCGCAGCTCCAGCCGACCATTGAGCAGATCCTTGAATTCGAAGGTGTGGTCTTCCTGAAGGATGGCGAGTACATCCCTTGGTGCATCGCTAAGCGATGGCACTTCTCAGAGGGATTTATATATCCCCTTGTTCTCGGGACCGCCTTCAAAATATCGAGAACGGCGAAAACGTATCAACCTCTACCACAAGAAGGTGGTCTTGGCCAAACGCAAGGGTGAGTCAACCCTAAACATCGTTGGCTCGCTGACAGGACTGCATAGCGTTTGGAGGAAGGATTCGATGTTTCAAAGGCCGAAGAAGCTGAGACCGTTGCAGATTTTCTGAAGCTGCTGGGCCCGCACTTTGAGTATGACGGCCGTGTGCAGCTGCCATCTGACTTCGATGGCTACTTTGGTTTGAGCCGACGTTCTGGCCAGACCTTGCTGCGCTTCGTGACGGAGCTCGATGAGGCGCGCGCACCGACGCCTGGAAAAGCACAAGCCAAGTTTTGCAGATGCAATTCAAGGATGGCATTTGTTTCGAAAGGCGAACTTGATTGAAGAGCAAAAGCAGCTGATCACTCTCCGAGCCCCACGGCTGGAGAAGGAGAAGATCATTGCTTCCTTTACTTCGTTTTGGGACACGATTTCAAAGTCGGTGGTCATCAACCTCATCAACCTCATGGACGAAAGAGATTCCATGGAAATCGTGCCCACAAGTTCCGAGGCTATGTGGCCCAGGATGACGACGTCCCTGAGTATGAGTACGCTGCAACAGAATGGCCTTCAGAGTATGACGATGGTGCATACTGTGGATGGGATGACACTGAGTAGGACGCCGCTGACGGTGAGTGGACTGCTGAAGAGACTTTTGACTCTCAGGCTGCCTGCTTCCAGACCGAGCACGACGATGGTGCCTGGCAGGTTGTTGAAGCCTATGATGCCGCCCACGTATCATACTTGGATGCCAGGAAAAGGTTCTCTGACCTGAAGCTGCGTCGAGGGTACCTGCCAATGGTGGCGATCAGTGACCCTGCCGCTGGAAACCTTAGCCCCGGTGTTTCGCAGTCTCCCTCTTCCAGTCCGACCTCAAAAGGGCAAGAAGGGCAAGTATGGGAAGGGTTCGTCAAAGGGTGGTTCGCCGAAAGGCAGTTCTCCGAAAGGAAAATTTTACAACCACCTACCGTTTCCAGCCCCCTCCAATAAAGCAACATGATCCTCGAGGACGTGCTCAGGCTTGCCTTCATTGCCTTCGCTGCGGTCAGCCTGGACGCTTTGCAGCCAATTGCCCTGTGCCTGCAAAGACTGGCACCAAGAGGCCTGCCACTGAGCCTGTGGCCCAGCTGGAGGATGCTCATGTGACCTTCCTGGACTTCAAAGGTCATGAGCGATATGATGTTGCGATGTTGAATCCGGGAGCCTCTGCATTCTTGAGTGGATATGGGCCTGCTAGGCGATACTTGCGGCACCTGGCAGCGCAGGGCTACCCGATCAATGAGGTGCAGTTCCATCGATGTCGTCACAAGTTCCACCTTGGGGGCGATGGTGAATGTTGGAGCCATTGGGTCATGCAGCTGCCCATGTGCATTGCCGGCCGCTATGGCCAAACTCAGGTGTTCCTGCTCAAGGGTGAAACCCCTCTTCTTTTGGACGTCCTATTGTTGAATTACTGGAAGCCCGAAGAGCTTCGAAGACTGTCATCGACGTGGCCAGGAACTTTCGATGTGTGGCCTGCCTCAGATATCATAAGCCCAATCAGGCCTTTCCTGCTTCAATCTCTACTGCCACCACCTTCAACCAAGTGGTTCAGGCCGATGTGATGTGGTTCAAAGTCCTGGACAAGAAGTACCCAGTGATGCATGTTATTCATGTGGCAACGAAGTATCAGCTGCGTCTATGGTTCATCGTGAAAGTACTTACGCCTTTCAGAAAAGTCTCCAGCGACTTTGGTTCCACCAATTTGGCATCCCGTCCGAGCTGATTACTGATGAAGGACGTGGTGGGGCGTCTGATGAGATATAGTCTTACTTCAGTGATTTGAACCGGCGCCACGCAGCCGCTCCAGGAGAAACCCATCAACGACTTGGTTTGGTGGAACCATACCACCACGAGCTGAGAAAGGCTGCTGAGGTCTTCATGACGGACTAGAATGATGTGACCATGAAAAGTTTCAAAATTGCCCTGGTGTTTGTGATTCCCAGGCGAACAGTTAGCCGACAATTGCAAATTACTCGCCCGCCCAATGGGTCCTAGGCAGAAACGGCCTCGCTTGTGCCCGGGTGTTTTTCTCGCTTGTGCCCGGGTAGCTCCTTTGGCTCCCAGAAACAGAGAAGACCGCATAACATAAGTGAAGCAGACAAGCAGAAAAAAACATTTGTATCGGCACGTTGAGCCAATTGCAAGCACAGGTGTCTTTGAACGCAACATAATGACGCAGGTAGACCTCAACATGACGAAGCGGGCCATGAAGAAGCCATCGGCTGCTGGCGTAAAGAGGCAATTGAAGAGACCAGCTGCTGCTCGGCTACCGTTCCCGACCTTATTCTCCAAGTGCTTTGAGCACGAGCCGAGCCGAGGCAAACACAGTATTGCGACGGATCGACGCATCAACATATTGATAGATGGATGGATGGATGGATGGATGGATGGATGGGATGAATGGAAGGATGGATAAGAGCGGCGCAAGATATATAGGGGGAAGATAGATCATAGAGAGCAATGTCGAAGGATTCACAGTTGCTTGGTTGAGTAGTTTGTGTTGTTGCCAATGATTTGGTTCCGACCCATAAGAGGTGAAGTGGTGCAGTGCATCCGAAGCATGATTTCGAAGAGTGTTGCAGGGAAAACTGTTGACGTCGCTTTGTCGGCCAATGAAGCTGAAGTTGCGTGTGGTTGCTTTCGCTATAAAGTCTACTGTGCCTCACGCAGCCTTCGCCAGAGAAAGCAAGGTTGGCGTGGCAATGCTGTCTACACCTCCAGCACATCGGGTTTATGGTTCACGAGAGAAGGCTTTTGAATTCCCAGCACCGGGGTGCCATCCGAACATGGTTGACAGCCAACAGGTACAGGATTGCATTGTTGATGGTGGAGCTAACGAAGCAGTTCAAAGAGGCATGTCCCGTTCAGAAAGCTGCGCGGACCTATGTGACGAACATCCCCGCGCGGCACGAGGCCTTCAAGGAAAAGAGGGCGAAGCGCTTCGAGTGGACAACGCAGGATTTTCTAGCATTGTTTCGCAGGCTGCCGACGTTTCAGGATTCTACCGCAGCTTGCAATGACCTGGTAGTGGTTCAGGCCTTTGTGGAGAAGGACTTTATCGTGAGCTTCGTGCTTCCAAAGCTGCTTCGATGCTTTGGCTGATATTTATCTCTGTAGTTTGATTTTCTTGAGAAGACGGTTTATGTCGTGCAGCGGGAGTAATTTGAGTATGCTAGCTTGACTGATGGAAAGTGGGCGCATAGAGTGGTATGTCTGTGCATTTGATTCGAAGTGTCATCGAAGCCAGTGAGGACGGACATATGACATGCTGCTCAACAAAGAGCGAATCAAGGTGTGCCTAGATGGTACTTTTCGGCTGTCTTCCGACAAATTTGTGGTCATCACGGTTGGCATCTTGGGAAAACGGGTTCCTGTTATTTGGTCTGGTTTCAAACGTGGCTTTTCAACATCATTCTTTGAGGGACTTGTGGCTGTTGCGTTGTGGGAATCAGCGGTGTCATACTGCCGGCTCATTGACTCACCCGCAGCAGACGCGGAGACATGCTGGGGAGTAGATGTGAAACAGCCAGGTGGGGCTGACGCCATATCATGCTAGTCATTCGTTGCAGCATTGTGCTGTTGGAGTTAAGAAGTTTAATGAAGAAAGTTTGTGCGTGTTCTTGTTCCCGCGTCCCTGAGCAGGATACATAGCTCAATGGCACAGTGACCTGCACTGTGGTATTGAAAAATGCCGCCGAATGAAGCTGTCAGGTGCTCGGCGCATTGCAGACTTCGCACACATGATCGGTGCATGCCGAGGAAAGGAGATCAAGGCTATAGGGCCCAAGGATGAAGTAAAACGGGTTCGTGTGTGGCGGAACGGAATCATGAAGAATCTGCAGGGTGTCCTGATCGCTGCAGAAGTGATCCTTCAAATTTTTGAGCATGTGATTCATTTTTCTTGATTCCTTCCAAGCCGTGCGCCCTTTTGACAAAGCATTACCTGGAAGGTGCGAAGGCAGGCCCCGTCACTGTGGAGGATGCGTGCTGGCGCAGTGCCTATGATATGGCCGTAGGTGGAAGCGCATCAGGGTCCCAGCCGCAGGAGTCATGGCACAAGTGCAGGCTGAAGCCCGCAGTTGGTAGTTTGAAATTTCATTTTGATGAGTTGCATGCGCATCTCCAAGATTTCTTGAGGTCACGTTCGGTTGAAGCATCCAAAGGCAATGCTGGGATCTCTGATGCGCCAGACTATTGTTTGGAACCTGTTTTGTTTGAAGGGTCAAAGGCACTACGAAGCAGTGGACGCACGTGTTCCCGAGACTTCCTTAAGAATGAAGCTGTGCTTGTTGTGGAGATTGACCCCGTGAACGTGATCTATGTCATGCGCAAATCATTTCTGTGGAAGCCGGAGGCGACATCGGAGTGGCTGATGACAGAAGATAGCCCAGAAGATAAGCTAGGTGGTCTGACGGTAGGTACGGCCACTGTGGTGCTGAGTCTGTTCCACACGCAAACGGCCGAGGAAGCCCAGGTACCTTTGGAGAAGTTGTTGCAGATCGTGGGCACCGATCCTGCACGAAACAAGGTGCAGAACATGCTCCGAGTCTTGGACCGCTGGACCTGCGTTGGACTTGGGCCCGACTTTGCCCGATACTGGCGGCTTGAGAGCGCATTTGAAGAGGCGCGGGGTGCAATGCTGCAGGTTCATCAGTGGGGTAGGGTTTGTTTTGAAGATGCCATTCCCTGGAGGATTTGACGTCGGTGAGGTGGCTCCATACCCGCGGGGTGGGCATGAATTGCCGTGGTTGGATGGCAGAAGGAGTGTGCGAGCATTACTATTGTGCCATTTCACATGCTGGCTTAGTGGATCGGACTAGTCCGTGGAAGGCAGACCTGCTCAAGACAATCCGTCTCCGGAGGCGCGCGCCTGACGAAGGGGAAACCAGTGAGGCGTGGTTCAGCTCCAGTGCCATATGAGTCTCCAGATGGCAAGGGCGTGAAAAGCGCTGGGCACAACGAGGTCGAAGGAAAAATTTTAGCTGAACTTGAGGCTTGTCCGTCCGGTCCGGCGTCTTCCAATGTTCGGCAGAAGAAGGCGGAGAGTTATCTTCGGCTGGGAGACTTTGCTTTGCTGAATTCTCCCCTGTGCCTTGGTAGCGCGTTTTTTTACTGTTGTGGCACTTGCTGGGATCAGTTCATGAGCTGCAGCATATGATTATGCGAGTGTAATCTAGTTCATTCAAGGTTGGCATGATCTGTGATGAAACTATGTTTCTGTCATAGTTAATGAAGACGCTTGACGTCAAACATACTTGTTGCAGTTCTTGCAGTTGATGGATCTTGAAAGTGAGGATGTTTGAAAAGAGGATTGCATGTGTTACTAGCTGTCCACTTGATATGCTGCCATCTCTGAGGCATGCAGAGCTTATGAAGAAGTCCAGTAAGGGAAGCCGTTCGAGCAAATGAGCAGTGCGCATTACGTGCTTTTGCTGCTTGTTTTTTGTCACAGCGGATGAAGTGAAGGCTTTTTCCGGCTTCTTTTGGGAAGCGTAGTGACGTGAAAGAAGGTAGAAAGAGTAGGAGGCCGGACGCAGCCTTTCGGCCGTTGCAGTGCATGCCAAGTGTTTTTGCTTAAGCTTGTCACGGTGCATAAAGCGAAGGGCTTGTCCCGGCTTCTTTTGGGAAGTCTAGTGACGTGAAAGAACAATCCAAAGCTGGAAGCAATTTGAGTCGAAAGTGAGGTTTTTTTTGTTTGGCAGCCGTGCATTCAGAAGTAGAGAAGAAGGCATCAGATGGTCTTGCATCACTGCATCCTTGAAGTCAGATAAACGGGAAAGGTTTGCTGGAGTAGATGCGGTCCTGTGTGCGCAGTAGCAAAGAAGTCCTGAAACAGTCAGTCGCTTGCTACCTTGTCGCAGACATTTTATTGTTCCGAGGCTTGGTGCATCTGGCTTAGGAGCGAGGTTGGCATGACATTGCATAGACACCTGATATTTCATACTATTTCATAATTCAGCTTTACAAGACAAGATGAAACGCAATGCTACCATTGTTGCAAGTTCAGAAAGAAACTGACCCGTTTCCTTGTGGTCATGAGTGGCGGCAGCCGTCGGGCAGCACCATTGCCGGGCCATGAAATCCCTGTGTCTTGGCGCAAGTGAGTATTCCGGGGTCTTGTGACTGCATGTGAAGCTAGCGAAGGCAGTTGCGGATTCATAAGGATCATGGGATGATTTAGTAGCAGGCCCTGTATATGTGCAGGCTTGAAACTGGGTTTGATGGTGCCAGTTTGGTGTAGCAGGCATTGGAGAGCCCAGAGGTTCTGAAGTTGTACGGCACCGTAAGGCTTCAAGGTAAGCATTGGGTTCATCGAACTGTTTGCTTTGCAACAACAGAAAACCGAAGACGGCCTCAACTGACATATGATTTCAGAAACCTTAATGCCTTAATTTTCTCAAAAAATGGATGTGACATTCACCGCAAGTTGAACAGACATCAGGGGAACGGTTCGAAACAATATTGCCCTTAAAATTTCATTGGCCACAAGAAAAATCAAATTACATAGGCCCCTGTAGTTTGCAAACCCGCTATAGAACACTTCAAGCTTGATAGTTATTTAGCCAATCCAAAGCGCTCGCAAAATGGAAGTGCAAAGTTGAAGATTTAAAAATTTGAATATTCTTTGCAAATCTTGTCCAATTTATCCAATCTTGCGCCCCAAACCAACACATAACATTTCAATTGACATAAGCTTCAGAAGCCCTAATCTTCTCAAAAGAAATTGCGACACTGTCACAGCAAGTTGAAAAAATATCAGGGAGTCGGTCTGAAATAATATTTTTCTTGAGATTTCAAGATGTATCCTTCACCTGGGCCAAAGGAAAATCAAATTAGGCTTGTATAGCTTGGCAACCAAGTCTGGAGCACCTCAAGTTTGATACTTGCTCAGGCAATGCATAGCGCTCCCAATATGGAAGCGCATAGCGGTACCAAAATGGAAACGCACAGTGCTCCCAAAATGGAGACGCACAGTGCTCGCAAAATGGAAACGCAAAGTTGAAAATTAAAAATGTTTTTTGCCAATCTGGCTAAAAGTATTCAAACTTGAGCCCCAAAACCCAAAACACAATATACATAATATTAACAAATTCATTTGACATGAAGTTTCAGAGACCCTAATGTTCTCAAACCAATATGCGACACTGTCACCGCAAGCTGAAAGAATATCAAGGAGTCGGTCTGAAATAAATTTTTTCCTGAGATTTCAAGAAGTATCCCCCACCTGGGCCAAAGGAAAATCAAATTAAACCCTTGTAGCTTGGCAATCCCCTCTGGAGCACCTCAAGTTTGATACTTGCTCAGGAAATGCATAGTGCTCTCAATATGGAAACACATAGCGGTTGCAAGATGGAACTGCACAGTGCTCCCAAAATGGAATCGCAAAATTGAAGATTAAACATGCTCTTCCCCAAATCTTGTTCAAAGTATTNCACATAGCGGTTGCAAGATGGAACTGCACAGTGCTCCCAAAATGGAATCGCAAAATTGAAGATTAAACATGCTCTTCCCCAAATCTTGTTCAAAGTATTCCAAAGTATTCAACTTTAAGCTGTCCGCTGGTGCAGGTAGCATTTGTTCTGATTGTTTTGCAATTGGTTTCACGTTCGGACATGTTGTTTCCAAATCTTCTTGTTTCATACTCTATCAATTCCAAACCTGCTCATACGTTGTATCTCGCTTGATAGTTCCAAATATGTCCAGGGAGAATTCCATTCTAGACCAGGCAGCTCCGGGTTCAGGAGCTTTCAAGTTTGGCCCAAGGGTTTGGTGTCCAAAATGAAGCCCCANCAAATATGTCCAGGGAGAATTCCATTCTAGACCAGGCAGCTCCGGGTTCAGGAGCTTTCAAGTTTGGCCCAAGGGTTTGGTGTCCAAAATGAAGCCCCAAGATCCAGACGTAGTAGATGAGAGTATACGAGATGTGGGGCGTATGGGTCTCAATTGATGAGGGACTGACCGATGATGAAGCAAACATGGACTCGCACTTTAAGTATCTTTGAGTCGCAAAGTGTGCATGTCACATCGTACGCCGCACGCAAGTACGCACGTACGCACGCACGCACGCACAAATGACTGCCTGTACACATGCACGCAGGCACGCACGTACGCACGTACGTACGCACGTGCGCACGCACGCACGCACGCACGCACGTACGCACGGCACGTACGCTCGTGCAGGGTTTCGGTCGTTCAATAGGTCACTACATGTCAATACTAGATATGTATTGGGGCTTTCCGGTCGTATGGAAATAAGGCCACATTTAAGGCCTCACGAGGCTTAAAATTGCGATCTTACTTCTGTACGACCGAAAGTGTGTACGACCGAACGGACATGTGAACGTGCGTACGTACTACCGAATGGACATGTGAACGTGCGTGCGTACGACCGATCGGACATGTGAACGTGCGTGCGTACGACCGAACGGGTTACATACGTACGACTCGCACGACCAAAAAAAAATAGAATTACCAAATATAGTGTTCATATTCAATTATCATGTAGTTCAAAATATCAAATATTTGTTTGACGATATGAATACTATATTTTCATACCCTCAACCACTACCTAAGGACCCTGGGGCTTCATTTTGGACACCAAACCCTTGGGCCAAACTTGAAAGCTCCTGAACCCGGAGCTGCCTGGTCTAGAATGGAATTCTCCCTGGACATATTTGNAATACTTTGAACAAGATTTGGGGAAGAGCATGTTTAATCTTCAATTTTGCGATTCCATTTTGGGAGCACTGTGCAGTTCCATCTTGCAACCGCTATGTGCTTCCATATTGAGAGCACTATGCATTTCCTGAGCAAGTATCAACCTTGAGGTGCTCCAGAGGGGATTGCCAAGCTACAAGGGTTTAATTTGATTTTCCTTTGGCCCAGGTGGGGGATACTTCTTGAAACCTCAGGAAAAATATTATTTCAGACCGACTCCCTGATATTCTTTCAACTAGCGGTGACAGTGTCGCATATTTTTTTTGAGAAGACTAGGGCCTCCGAAACTTTATGTCCATTGACGGCCTTTGAGACTGTTTGTTCGTATTGCATTTTTTTTCGGGGCTTAAGCTAGAATATTTTGGGCAAGATTTGCAGAGAACATGTCTAATTTTCAACTTTGTGCTTCCATGTTGGGAGCACTTTGCGCTTCCATTTTGGTACCGCTGTGCTTGCATATTAGGAACACTTTGCATTGGCTGAGCCATAGGAGGTTCCCAAGCTACAGGGGTCAACGTAATTTATTTTCTTGTGGCCAAGGTGGGGAACATTTTTTGAAATTGAAGGGCAACAGTATATCAGACCGTTCCCCTGATATTTTTTCATGTTGCGGCGAATGTCTTGTCAATTTTATGAGAAGATTCGGGTCTCTGAAACCTTATTTCGGCTGAGGACCTCTTCGGTTTTGTGTTTGTATTATATCTTGTGGTGGGAACAAGTTTGCATACTTTTGACACGATCTGCCAAGAACATGTTTAATCTTCAACTGCGCGCTTCCATTTTGGGAGCACTGTGCGCTTCCATTTTGCTAACACTATGCGCAAGCAGACATCATCCAAACGTCGGTTGAATGTGTGTCCCGAAAAATTGAAAGCTAGTGGGAAGGTGCACGCCATCCAGACTCTCATTGATAATTTCTGGCTAAATGAGCTCAACGCAGTCAGTGCCACGAACACATATACAAACTAAATCTACATAATCCGCAACTACTGCTAAATATGTGATTTCCATAGGTACAGTGATATGCATAGAAATTCACAGGGCCCAAAATGATCAAGGTGGAGGGGTCAGAAATGATCCAGCTAACCGTTCTAGACCCTTTGCAGCGTGGTCTCCAGGTCGAGCCCTCAGTACCTGAAGGCGTATATTCTCTTGGTCGTTCGGTCCCGTGCTTTTGGTCGTTCGGTCGTGCGCTTTGGTCGTTCGGTCGTGCGCTTTGGTCGTTCGGTCGTACGCTTTGGTCGTTCGGTCGTACGCTTTGGTCGTTCGGTCGCACGTTTGGTCGTATGCTTTGGTCGTTCGGTCGCACGTTCGGTCGTTCGCTTTGGTCGTTCGGTCGCACGTTCGGTCGTGCGTTTGGTCGTATTTTGGCGCGTTCAGTTTCAACATATTTTCGGCAGCGACTTTTCGAAATGAGCTACATGATGCATATGATTTGTATGAGATGTATGTGATGTAGATGAAATTGATGTAGATGATGGGGAAATGTAAAGAAAGTAGGAAATGTGATGCAGATGAATTTGGTAGCTGCTCTTTGGGCAAAACCCTTTCGCAAGAGCTTTCAGAAATTGAAGCAAACCCCGCAACAATCGTCCTTCTTTACATCGGATGTTGGCAATCCATGCCGGTTTTTTTTGCCGATTGTCAGCCTACGCGGGCCTAACATTTTATTTGCACATCAGCGGTGGTGCCTATTTTTGTCGGCTGCCCAGCTGAAGGACAAGTGAACCGACAATGTTTCAGATGGTTGTAACTCCTCATTTGCAGGGACAGAGATTTGTCCACGCTGTATGTGTGGTATGTGTTTCGGCTCAATAGCCGCTTTTGGCGAGGATGGTCGGATGGTCGTGCAACATGTCAACAACTCACCCAAATTCGCAGCCTTACACCATGGCCGAAACATATTCAAGTGTCACATGCTTGCATACATTCACAAAATTTCATTGTTGAAAGGCGAACTTGTTCCAAAAAATATTGTAGGTTCCAAGTTTTTGGTTTGCCGGGTGAATGATCCCCTGGCCATGGACTTCTCAGGCTCTGGCCCCCTGACGTCCCAAGTGCGGCAACTGCTGCAAGATGGCCCGATGTTTCAATTCCTGTGCCAGCGCAGCTTCCAGAACCATGCCGTGGAAGGGGCTGTGACCCTACCAGCAGTCGCCCCAATGGTGGAAAGTGTGATGAAATCTCTAGGCCGACCAGTTTCGCCCGGAGAAGTCTATCGGGTTTGGAATGAGCATTGTGATCCTGACATGCACCATATGTCGTTGGCGCACTTCGAACCTTTTCTACGTGCTCTGCTGCAAGATTACCTGCAAGACGCAGAGGCGCAAGCCGACAACCATCGCCGCCTCGCAGTGACCCGGCCGCTGCTGGAGAGCACCGGGTATCCGGAGACAGCCACACTACGCAGCGAGGGGCCGCAAGGCATCCGGGACCAAGAAGTGGTGCCCAGTCACAATACACCACAATCCCCACCAACGGCACCAGAGGAAAGATCCAGCCAAGAGCCAACACAACAGCCGCAACAGCTGCAACAACCGCAGCGAGGCGAACAAACCCAACCCACCCAACCAAGCCAACAAACGCAGCATCCGACTCCTCAGAGGGGTCGAAAAACCACACCCCCACCGAAAGCCAAAGCAGATCCAAAACCTTTGAAAGATGCAGCAATTGCGAAAACAAAACGGCCAACGACACCACAAAATAGCAGCAGATCAAGCAACAAACCGCCAGCCCCGCACATTCAAGTGCAGAGCAAACCACCTTCTTTCCTCAAAGATGTGTTGGATGATGCCCATGGCCACTTAGTGCCCGAGATCAAGGAACTGCTCCCACAAGAGGAGCTCTCAAGTGCACAGTTGGATCACCAGCAACCAGAAACCCCTGGTGTTTTTGCCACCGCTAGCGAGGCCTTGAATCGATTGGAGAGCATTTGCCACGAACTGGGGGAGACTTTTTTTCTGGACCCAGATTTCGGTCCCACGTCTGCAGACCCCACTGGAAAGAAGTCCTTACTTCCAGATGGAGGCCTTCCCGCAGAGGCGCTTCAAAAATTTCCAGGCCATGAGCAAGTGGCTTGGCACAGGCCATGTGAAGCATGGCCCAACAGACATCGCTTTTGTGGTGAGTTTGCGGATGTTCGAACTGGAGTTTTTGGCAACGCTTGGTTTGTGGGGGCTTTGTGCTCGCTGTCCATGAGTGAGGACGAACTTTTCGGGCACCCATGCGGATATGAGGAGCCGCTGGGGGTCTATCCAAGAGTGTTTTGGGATTCAGAATTCCGACGGAGAGGCTTGTACTGCTTCAAGTTCTCCAAGCAGGGCCAGTGGAAATATGTCGTAGTTGATGACCGTTTGCCTTTCCATCGCAAAACTTCCCAGCCGTTGTTCTCCCACGCAGTTGGAATCGATTCCGCTCCACATGTTTGGATTGCTCTGATCGAGAAGGCCTACGCCAAACTTCATGGCGCCTACTTTTCCCTGTGGCTGGGTTTCGTGGATGATGCGCTGGAAGACTTGACTGGATGGCCTGCAGAAAAGCTCCAGATCTCCAAGTTTGGCGCAGCAGAGGGGAAGAAGGATCCAGCAGCCCTGTGGTCCACCCTTTCGGACCTCACAGATCTCACGGGGAAGTCGATGAAGTTGATCTGTTTGCGGGCTGATGCAGGTGGAGATGGCGACTTGGTACACATCGACCCTCGGAGCATCCGCTTGGATGCGCGCCCTGAGGTGGACTCCTTCTGCACCGGGATCTTCCGCAACTGGGCCTATCCCATCGTCAGCCTGCGTCAGGCTGGCACTGAAGCCTTGCAGTTTGTGCGGCTCAGATCCTTCACGGGAACTTGGCATGGCCCTTGGGGGGATCAGGACCTGAACTGGAGCCAAGTGTCTCCAGAGTTGGTGGAACAACTGCAAGGGCCGCCACCACATGGAACTAGCCTTCTGGTTGCGTGCCAGCTAGGACAACAGGAGGATGGAGTTCACCCATCTATGCTGCGACCCATCATGCCACTTCAAAGCAGGCCGGAGGACTTGGCTATGGCCCATGATGGAACTTTCTTCATGAGGTTCGAGGATTGGATGCAGGTTTACAGCCATGTTCTTCTTCGACATCAGCTGAATGGATGGAGCCGCATGCGGCTTGAGGGCTCCTGGATGTCCCACACTTGTGGTGGGACTCCCATCCCAGTGATGCAACCAGTGCTTGCAACCCTGGACAGCTGGGCCAGGAACCCTCAGTGTCTTCTAAGTTTGGAGGCAGATTTTGATGTGGAGCTTTGTGTGACGCTTCATCAGTTCGATGCGCGATTGAACAGTGCCTCGCCTTTTCCATTTGAAGATCAGTTGCGACAGATCTTCCTCTGCATCATGCGCATGGACAACTCTGAGCGGCTGACGGTCTTCGACAAGAAGCGGATTGTGCGACACAACGGGGCCAGTGCAGCCACCCCTTTGAGTCAAAGACGGTCAGTGCTACTGCAAACCCAGCTGAAGAGCCCGGGACGCTATGCCATTGTACCCTCCATTTGGGAGCCTGAGTTGCCAAAGGGCTCTCAAGCAGCTTGGCAGGATGATACTGTTGGTTTGTGTGGAATCCCTTTTTGGGTGCCCTGCGGTTCATGAAGAGACAAGAGACATGTGTTTTATTCTGGGACGGTTGTTCAACCACTAGATTTTTACATGGATTGCAGTGTCGGGAGTGTCGGGAGATGTCGGGAGTGTCGGGAGTATCGGGAGTGTTGGGAGTGTCATTGGGTTGAAATCAGCGTTCTGGTTTCTCAATGAGACTCTGACTGATCACATCTTGAAGACATTGAAGCTATTCAATGTCTGGGCACCATGGCTAGATTCAAATCCGCAAATTCACAAGAGGGAACCCATGTTCATAACACTACCGCTCGTGGTATAGTATGGTCTAGTGCGGGGATATCATGTCATATGCACAGCTAGTCAACCCACCAAAAGAATCCCAAAGAAAGGGCTGTTTGGGGTCCACTCAATTTTTGTTGGATCGGATTATGTTGTTTGATTGAAGGTATTTCATGATTCCTGGTAATGGATGACGATAATACCTTTAAAAATTCTCCCCGCATCATGGGATTCTTTTTGGAACTGAGGTTCCCTTTGTCTTGACGGTGCACCTGAATTGTGACGCCGAGAAGTTCTTTGTTGAAGCATCGGAGGCAGAAGGATGGGGTGCCAATGCAAAAAGAAGGGCCTTCTTGTCATTTGCAGCTTTGTTGAATTGAGGTTATTGGTATATTGTATGCATGTATGTATATATATATATGTATATTATACGCATGATGTTTGTGACCAGTCGTTTAGGGGGACCGATAGAATTTGTTAGTATCTACTAGGAGTCGTTGTAACTAGCGTTTTTTCATGTTTTTTCGAGATGTGGCCCTGTCGCCTTAGAAAGCTGAATTGGACATTTTGAACGACAACTACCTTCCGAATCCAGTCTTGCTGCTTCCACATTGAATTTCAGTAGAGTCACTGACAGATGGTCTCGTGTGATCAAGGGTCGGATACATTATATATATATATATATTATACATGATTATACATGCTATACCATATATACAGGTCACTGACCTGCTATAGATTTTTACTTGCATCTGGGGACTTGGTGTTTGAGAGGGGCTCAATTCCTCTTCCAATGCCCGATCTTGCAAAGGCCCCAGTACCAGACTTTGGATAGCATCCAGCACGCTGAAAATTCGTGTGATTTTCACATGCGTCACCGTCCATCGGTGGTTTGATAGGCAGCCAGGGAAATCCAACGTCTGGATTTCCGGGTTTCTTCCTGAGGCCTTCCTGGTTCGCTGGATCTTGGCTCAGTTGATTCCACAGAGCCAAAGGGGTCTGTGGCCATGTCGGATGCCGATGTCTCACCAGATGCGGGGGTCTCCCAGGAGGTTCCGCCCAAAGCCAGCGATTACGCCCAGGGCTATGCAGCTCGGCGGACCTTCAGGAACTAGTCAACGCTCCAAGCCAACATGACAATGTTCAACATGACAATGATGAACATGTGACATGTGCCAATTTTGGGGAGCAACATATATAGTAGACACACAATGTCTTGGTGGTAAGTTAGGTTTCAGCATCTGATTTCTCAAGAATATTTACACACCATTAATCCAGTTGAACTTCATCCAAAGTGGTTTGGAGTACGACCCTACCCTTGTGTTTTTGGAAGGTCAAAATTTGTTGCGATATTGTCGTTGGCTTTGGATGTCTTTGGAGCTCTGGGTATGTCTCTAGTTCAGAGTTACTGATTTGTTTGGGGTGCCATCGGTGCACCTCAGGTAGGGTACATCTATGAAGATGCCTTCAGGGAACTGTACGCCGAGAAATCTGTTGAAGCTGAACCTGACCCAGCAGAAGCAGCTCCTGAGGGTGTGGTGCCAAGTTGCATCAGGGCTGGATGCAGGTCGTATTTCTACTGGAGCATGTTCAAGCCACTTGTTTGCTTCCATAGGTCCATAGATGAGGCAGTTCCAAACTGGGGGTCTATTTTCAATAGGGGAAGTTATGGACAGTAGGGGTCTAATACTGTACAGGTATTGATTGTTTTTGAGTATATACTTCAATGGTATGAAATGAATAGCAGCCGTTTTAGCCACTTCGCATGAGACCTACATAGACCGTCTCAGACCTACCAACCTGATCCCCAACCAATGCTGGGGGTGCGCTGAGGTGGGGAAGATCCATCAGCTGCAACTGGACCTGTCCGGGATGATGGCGAGATCGATCTCAAAAAGGAGCGGAGCCAAACCAGCATGACCCATGGGCGAATGGTTGGGATGTTCTGAGGATGCCTTGATCTGTATACTTTGTATACTGAGCATACGGTAGTGTATATATGAATTTATATACATATATGCATACATACATGCATACACACACACAGGTATGTATATATATATATATACATGTGATGAGAGCCGAAAGAGAGCTGCACCATGTTGATGTACTCAAATACAATGATGTAATATTTATATATGTGTGCATCAGGTCTGGAAGGCTAGGGTTTGCACTTATCATTTCTTTACCACGTGTGCACTTATCATTTCTTTACCACGTGTTATTTTGGCTCAAGTGCCTTGATCCAAAATAGCACCTTTTTCATTTTTGGTGTTTGTGTGGAGTGACCACACTGTATTGGGTAGAGGTACTGCCCTTTCTCCTCTGCCTGGATGGCCACGCCTGGTATCCATGTGGCTGTCCATACTGAGGAGAGACTGTTGTCTGCCGGGGCTTGGTCGGACTTCAGCCAGCACGTCAACACCCTGGTGCTGGGCGGGATGTATGACGAGGCGCGGCAACTTTGGGACTCGGTTTTTGAGATTGTGCACCTGGGAGTTGACCCAGCCATGCCTGTGTTACAATCCCCAACCTTGCCACCCATTCGACGCATGCCATGCTGTCAACGTCCATGCACCAGGTGTGATCAT